>PVJA010028769.1:0-16267 GCA_004027025.1 Myocastor coypus | reverse complement strand
AGGCAGGCGAAGAAAAATATTTGAGAAACTATAGCTCAAAAAGTGCCCATGAAGACATTGTGGTAAAGCTTAACTAACACATGGGTAAATTAAAAAAGCCCAGGAACAGAAGGGATATGAGGGTAATTTATCTGGAACTGAGTTAGGTGAAAATCTGGTCTTCATGCAACAGGTGCAGTCCATGTGTGGCCCCTGAAAGGCTGGGGATTGGGGCAGAGCTGTTCTTAGACAAGAACTTGTTTCTCAACCACACTCCATAGACAACTGGAGAGAAATTGTAGCTGAGGGAAACTAGCCATCAAGATACAATCTTTCTGAATCACTAGACTGTAAAAAAGGACAGAAAAAAAAGGAAAGAGTATGTAATTGCACTTTAATTACTGAATTAGCCTTCAGTTACCCATCATCACAGGAAATGATATACATTCTTGAATTTAACCATGAATTGGATTTTGGGTAAGCATAAAATGCAATGAGTATGCATGAGTTTAGAAACATACCCAACCACACCATGTGCAACAAGAGAAAATAAGAATATTTTACCAAGAAAAGAGACTTACTAAAAATAAATTATAGAATAGACAAGTTCTTGGTGAAAAGTCATTTATAACAATGTTTATAACATAAAAAAACAATGTATTAAGTATAAATTATTAAAAAGAAAAAATAGAGCTTTCCTCTGTTTACATGGAGATGAAAAGGTTAAAACTTACTGAATTATATGTTCAACTCTTGAAAATAAAAATATGCCCTATATCATACTCACCAGCTAACTACTAAGCAGGCTCGCTACTGCTTAGCTTATGAGATTGGCCGAGGGTGTATGTTCAAGTTGCTATAGTCATAGACTATGATAAATCAAAAGGAGTTAATAAAAACCTAAGAAACCAATTCAATGTGGAAAACAACTGTAGACTCCATGAATCTAGAAACAACAACTTTTTTTTTTTTTTCCTTTTTTCAGAACTGGGGATTGAACTCATGACATTGCACTTTCCAGGCAGGCACTTGTGCGCCTGAGCTATCCTCCCTGGCCCTAGAAACAACTTCTTTTTGAAAACAATCATGTCTGCATCTTGTACTCTGAACAACTATGACAAAGATAACATTATGCAATGTATTAACTACTGTAAATAATAATAAATTAGAAAATAAAAACAAGTAAAAATGCAGAACTTTGGTATATATGAAAGCACAAGAGATATGGAAAATGGAAAATCATTTACTAGTGTCTAACACACCTTAATAACAATAAATTAAAAATGTAAGAAAAGATTATCAAAAAATAGTTCAAGAAAAATCACCATCAATAATTACAATTATTTACATATGTAGCGGAACCTATTATAATGCATTTTAATTTGAAATATTGATCAATAATATTAAAAAGTTCATATATATATGTACTTAAATATGCATATGTGCGTTTTGATAAATGATACACTTACCAATAAATGAAGGATGAATCTCTATAGCTAGAAAAAAAATGTTAGAAGCTACTAATTAACATGTACATATTTAAATTTCTTTCCCTTAAAAGATATTCTTAAAATGCGTATACAAAAAAGAAACATTAGAAAATGGTCTTTGTCTCACCAAAGTGAGATGTTTGGTTTAAGAAACTCTAATCCAGTGGTTCTCAACCTGTGGGTTGCGACCCCAGCGGGAGTCGAATGACCAAAATACAGGGGTCACCTAAAGCCATTGGAAAATACATATTTAAACCCATGCTATGCCATAGTGAAATGTTATTTATTGGAATTAGTAATAAATATTTCTCAACATGTAATTAAATATTGTCTTTGTGATTAATCACTATGTTTAAATTATGTTTGATTTGTAGCAATGAGACTACATACTTCATATCAGGTATTTACATTCCAAATCATAACTGTACCAAAATTACAGTTTTGAAGTAGCCACCAAAATTATTTTTTGGTTTGAGATCACTGCAACATGAGGAACTGTATTGTGGGGTCACGGCATTAGAAAGCTTGAGAACCACTGCTGAGTCTAACCTCTAGGGCAGAAGGCTTCACTAAGCGTGCTGACATTAAATTACAGAGATACATCTGTGAAGAGACCAGTACAAGTGAAAAGTAAATAATATTAAAAAAAAACCAAGAGCTTATCTAACTGGAATGTTAATATCTGCCACAATTGAAGTACCTACATTTTGAAATAAAAAATAGACAGTTATATTAAATTTATTTTTTAGAAGAATCAGTATTCAAAAATAAATAAAATAAAAATAAAAAATGGACTAGCAAGTTGGTTCAGTGGTCTAAAGTGCCTGCTTAGGAAAGCTTAGGCAACCATAGGGACAACCGGCACCACATGCTGTGCCAGCCCCATCCCCAGAGCAGGCTGAGCCAGCCATAATACAAAATCAATAAATCAATAAATAATAAAATAATCAACATTCAATAAGTTGAAAAGTACTGATTAAGTTCAAGTCTTAATATTCACAAAATTTATGTTCTGTATGAAAATATTTAAAATTCAGCAAAAATAATAATTGAAAAATGAGTTAGGGGTTGATGTTTTAAAGTTAAAGCACTTCTATTTCACAAAATACTATAGAAGTATAGAGGCATTAATTATTTGCAATTTTCTTATTAAAATGTCTATATTACAAATGTTTTAATACATCTAACGTATTTTTGCTCTACATAAGCTTATGCCTATCCAGTAGATAGGGAAATAATTTAAAAAAATTAAAATTCTTAAACATTCAAACTTTTTTAGAAATAAATTTGCTAATTAATATTTTCACCAATTTTGCAATAGTTTTTACCTTCATAGCTATTTTTTCTCTTTACCTGTCTTGCTTTAAAATTGCTAGTAAAAGGTCAATCATTTTTATTACTTCCATAAGACACGTAGCTAAATTGTTTTCCAAATGTGTTTTGGGGCACTGCTTTCCTTCTAACCTAATTAATTGCTCACTTTGTAGATTTATAAGTAAACTTACTTTAAAACAACCACTACAACATGTTTTTATTTATTTATTTATTTATTTATTTATTTTTGCAGAACTGGGAATCAAAGTCAGGACCTTTCACTTGCCAGGCAGGCACTTGTGCCCCTGAGCTATCTCCCTGGTCCCTTTCACTTTTTTTTTTTTTTTAAACATGTATTTATAATTTAAAAAAAAACCTTAAATTTTGAAAATTAGGAAAATGCAAGTTAAAAGAGGATAAAATCTTTTGCTCAAGGTTAAGTAATCTAGTACTTAGTTTACATACTTTCAGGTATTTTTATACCTGGAATCATGTAATAAATATATACATAATATTTTCTCTTAAGAGCAAAGATAGTTGATTGCAGATTCTAGTAAAATTTCTGTTAAAGTTATAGTTCATTGTGAAAATTGTCACAAGTTTTTTTTTTAATTTTTTATTTTATTTATTCAGTTTTTTCTTGCTTCACTTATTTTTATGGCCGGCTCAGCCCACCCCAGGGGCCGGGCTGGCGCAGCATGTGGTACTGGGGATCGAACCGCGGTCCCTGAAGCCGCCCAAGCTTTCCCAAGCAGGGGCTTTAGACCACTGAGCCATCCCGCCAGGCCCCCTGTCACAAGTTTTTAACCATAACTTTTGTCAGCAATCTACATATATAAATGCCACACTATATTATGATGTTATGCTATATCAAAGATCTACTTTGGAAAATTAGAATCTAAACGTAGTTGTGTCACATCTTCTTACTGATAAATAAAACCAAGGAAACTTATGAAAGAGCCCATCAAATTAATTACTTATTGAGCAGCCATTAAAGGCCTAATTATCACAATTATACATCAGGGAATGAAATATTAGCAATACAATATTAAAGGATAAAATGAAAATAAGTTGCTTTGTGCTCTGATTTTATCTACCTTAAGCTATATGTGCTTTTTAATGTTTAAATTTAAATTTGAAAATTAATAAATTTCTATTACATGAATGTAAAATATATGCTTGTAATATTTGTTATTATAGTTTTATGAACACCTAATTTCAAAACTAAAGGCCTTGAAATGTTTCCATGTTTCAAGATCAAGTGGAAAACTTAACTAATATGCATAAAAGACAGAAATGTAGGAAAAATTTAACACATTATTTTATATTCTTGTAGGATAACCTATTATTATTATTATTATTATTGCCAGCTCAGCCTGCCCTGGGGGTGGGGCTGGCGCAGCATGTGGTGCCAGGGATCAAATGTGGTCCCTGTGGTTGCCTAAGCTTTCCTAAGCAGGCACTTTAGACTGCTGAACCATCTCACCAGCCCAGTAGGATAACCTTTTTCTAAAAAAAAAAATTACAATTTTGCATTGCTTTTAAACAGCATTTTGTTTAGCTTTTGTTCCTGGAAATTTTAACATTTTACCAGCGTTTCTGCAGACATAATTTAGTTCTGTAAAACTTCAAATTATGAATACCCAAACTCTACAGCTTCTAATTAGCGTCACAAATGTGAATACAGGCATGACATTTGCATTTGGAATTTTAGAACCAAGAACCATGAGTGATTCAACAGGTAGAGTGGTATTCTACTTATAATGTCAAAGGATAGCTGCACAAACTGGAAAATTCAAGTTAGAAATCTTATTCGTTTGAAAGTATGATTATGGCTCTGCATTCTGGACAAAAGATTGCTTCCTGTAGCACTTTACCATACATGAACATTAGGCTATTTCCATTTTATATTCTCTAAGATGTTAAGCCTTTTCATGCTTTATACTTCAGTAGTTTTGAAATCCTCTAGAGAAGATGTCTATTACTTATAGCAATTTTGTAACAATCATAAGAGATCCATTAATTGAAAAAATAATGCCATCATATCACATACACACTAAGAATTTCCCTAGGAATACCGTGTTTTGTTTTAAGATAAGATACCTAAATAGAAAACAGCTTGAGCACATGAGGTGTGACTTAAAAAAAAATACAATGTGAGAGCTGGCAAGATAGCTCGTTGCATTGCTTTGGCAAGTGCAGGGAACAGAGTTTGATCCCCGGTACTACATGCAGAGCTGGGCCCTCTCCTGCTCATGCTGAACTGGCCACTGAGACTTGTGATGGTGCATGCTTGTAATCCTAGCCCTGAGGAAGCTGAACCAGGAGGATAACTGAGTCCAAGCTGCATAGTGAGACCCTGTACCAAGTACATTTTAAAAAGATGTGTTCAAAGTTTTTAAAATTATTACAATAAAAGATATTGCTACTGATCCCTCTCAAAACACATTCCTTCACTTTTTATCCATTTATGTCATTGTTCTTGCTCCAGCAGTTATGAAAGTCCTCTATCATGAGTGTCGTTAGTTCTACTGTTATGGATAAGTCTATGTCCTGCATCAGATCAAATATTTACCTCTTGTGGTCATTTTGACCTTGATGGAGCGCTAAAAATCTCACAGTACCAGATCTACTGAAGACAGAAGTCTGGCAGCAAAGGAAGATTTTGATATTGTGGGAATTTTCCTATCTCACAACCCTAAAAAACTGTAATGTGTGCCTTACATTCGTACTACGTTAACTCTCTGATGAACTTGAAGAAGCAAAATCAGTACCAGCAGCACACCCAGGAGGAGGAGCGTGTTCAGAAGATGTGGAGTCAGAGAGGAGCTGAGATGTCAGCCTCATCTATTGTCCCTGCAGAGAACGGGATCTGATCTACATGATGCCACAATTAACTTTCTCTTCAGTCATGCCTTTTCTAAAAGTGGAAAATGGAAAGTCAGAATTCATTTTTTAAATCTGATATAAGATATTGCATTACTTGAAGTCAAGTTTCCATAATTGAAAAATGAGAATGACGAAGTGTTAAAAGACAGATTATATTTTTTCCAAAGGGAAAATTTAAATATTTCTTCATAAATCTTACTGGGGGTAAATAACTCAGACGTCGCCTAATCACAAAGCCTGTATGTCAGTGTTCTTTAGTAATAGCGGTTCAGGTTATGTTCAAGTCTGAGAGGCTGGCCTGTTAGAATCTTCAGAATAAAGAAGATTAACTTTAGATCCATCTGGAAACAGGCAAGATTGGCATGTTTTCAGCTGTATCCTTGATTCTGTCTAAAAAAATCCACACTAATGAAAGTTAGTCAGTTATGTATGATGTGATATTGTGTGTGTGTGTGTGTGTGTGTGTGTGTGTCTTACATGTAGCAGAAAAAGCAGTAAGCATGGCATGGCATCTCTCTTTCCTACTATGGACTTGAAATTTCATACATTTAAAGCTTAGGTACAATTCATTTGGTTGAGTAAGTGAATGTCATGCATAAGCTCATATACTGTTGTAGAAGACTCTGACATGTTCTTTTAGAGAGACTGTTCTCAATCCCAAACACATTGCTGCCTTCCATTGCAGAAAATTGAATACACTGCCTGTGAAGGGAATTGTGATTTAGGAATATAGTAAATGGTTCAGATTTTTATAATAAAAAGCAGGGGTTTTAAGTAATTTTTTCTTCTTAATTTGAATATAGAAATAAAATAAAGTTGAAGAACACTTCTATGGCTGTGATTGACTGTGGGCAAAGGAAGCAAAGAATTTATTCCAGGCCCCAGACATCCTCAATGATACCAGAAAAAAGATATACTGATTCTTTTGTTTGACCAATCATTAGTAAGGCACTGGGAGAAATTCATTTTTTGTTACTTGTAGATCAGTGTATATATTTGTTGAGTCATATATCAATAATTTTAAATGCTTTTGATTTGATTTAGATTCTATGTAGTATCATTTGAATATTTGTGTTAATAACATTGAGGCTCTACCCAGTGCTGCCTACATAAACCTAAGCAGCCTAAGATACTTTCCTATTATTTGTCACTGTGTTATTTATTATGCAGAATTCACAGGAAATAAAATGTACAATGCTTGTGTTCAATTCATTGATATTCCATGTATGTAAACATCTATATTCCCAACATCCATATAAATGTATAGTTTGGCTGTTGATTCAGAATGTTCTTCATTCAGTTCTCTATCCTTTACCTTTAGGAGCAGGTATTTAGCTGACTTTCACCACCATAATTACCTCAACAAGTGTGAGCTGAACATGACTGAAATACTGCAGTGTGCATTGTGTTTGTCTTTTTCAAACTACCATGAAGTTTGGAGATGGATCCATGTTGCATATATCAACAGTTGGAATTATGGGTTATTGCTGAGTGCCATTTCCTTACACGAATATATCATAATTTGTTAATCTTGTATCCTATTGGAATACATTTGAACTATTTCTTTTTTGTGCTGTTAAGAAGAAAGCTGATCCAAATAATCATGCACATGTCTAGTAATTTCTCTTGGTTGTATCTCTCTAAAAATTCATCAGAGATTTAAGTGTAATTATAAACTGCAAACAATTTCGACAACTGGTTAAACATTTATACATTCACCGTCAAGACATGAAAATTGTATTTACACTGTTCTGCATTTTAACAGCTTATGTGGTGAGCAATTTTGAAAAAATTAACTCATTCTAATAAAAGTACGTGACTATTTAATTGTAGGTATTCCTTTTATTTTTGACCTCATAATTTTAACAATTAGGTCTTTACTTAAAACTGTGATGGCCTTAAAATTTTTACTCTAAATATTGTGGGAATTTTGTTTGATTCTGGGCTCTATGTATGTCCTTTATTTACAAAAGAATGGACCTGAATTTGTTAAATATGTTTCCTTCGTCAGTTTGCAAATGTTACTCTCCACGTTAAAAGGTGCTGAACAAAACAAAACAAACAACAACAACCAAAAAAAAAAAAAAAAACACTGGAAGAGGACAAGGAGCTTTTCTGTGCAGGTCCTGGGATGTATCCTCATGTTAGCTTTTTGCAGTATTCACTGAATTTTCTTTAGAACTAGAAAATCAGCTACCCATGGCATCTTGCCCTGGGAAGAACCTCCTAATAATCCTCCCACAGCTTGACAGCAGCACTCTGTTGTGGAGGACTATAAATTATAAATTGTGTCTACAGGATGTCTCAAGTCATCCTTTGGACTAGATTACAATGAAGAAATTCCCTACTTTCTTCTGAAAACCCTAGAGCTAATGACACTGTAGTGTTAATAGGGCAAAATAAAACCTGCTGAGGCCAATACGACAGCTAGGGAAACTACAGCTTCCTAGTTCCCTCTTGTCTTGTCATTGCAAGAATGCTTTATTCTCCTTAGTAGCCCGCCATAGTCACCATTACTATCCCTGGAAATACTTCTGTTCACCCATTGATCTTACCACAGACATAATCAATAAATACCAGTATTCTAGCTGCCTCAGAACCTTCTCTTCCCTGGGCACAAGTTGTCATCCTATATCCCTACTGCACTTATATTTTGTTTCTTGCTCTTTCTTCTCGCAATGCACCTGGCAGAAGAAGTCCCCAGTATCATAGTCAAACTTTTGATACGTTCATAACTCAGGGAAATCATGAAAGGTAAAGCAGATATTAGCTATTGTGAGTCAGCTTTCCATTGCTGTAACAACTGAAATAATCAGCTTAAGGGAGGAAAACTTTATTTTGACTCCTGGCTTCAGAGCTTTCATTCCATAGTCTGTTGGCACCATCTCTTTTGGGCTTGTGCTAATGTAGACCATCAGGATGGGGAACACATGGTAGAAGATGATGCTCCCCACATGGTACCTTGGAAGTTGAAAGATACAGTTATTGGGTTCCCAGTGTCCCCTTCAAGGACACACCTATAATCACCCAACTTCCTTCACCATACCACAAAAAGTCTCACTACCTTCCAACAACAGCAAAGGCTATTGCCAAGCCTTTAATACCTGCAAATTTGCAGATATTTAGGATTCAACTATAGCACCTGTAATGAATTAGAGCCACCTTACTATCTGATTTCTTGTCCACAAGAGAAAATGGGCCCATTTGTAGACTGTTACCCATGTCAAACAATCACTCAAATATGAAAATGACATAACAAAATTTTCAGAGAGGTAAAATAACAAACTTTTCTTTTTACTAATTCTTTTTAAAGAGTCTCAGGAATAAATTTACAAAAGCAAAATAAATGAATTAGGAAGAATGAAAGAACAAAGACTGGGATGATAAAAATATTAGAACTAAAAAATTAAAAATGAAATTTAAATTGAATTTTGAATAAATTACAGATCATATTGTCTAAAATAAGCTGAGAAAGAGCCTAGAAATGTGAAAATATGTCGTTACATCTATTGATTAATCTTAACTATGGTAAGGTATTGAAATTTTTAAATAAATCCTAACATCTTTGATGAGCTCCTCAATATTTAAATAGATAGTATGATGATAATTATTAAGCTAAAAACAAACAATAGAACACATGACAACTTCAAGAAGATTAGATAAGAGAAAAAACATAAACTGAAATACACAATAAATAGAATACATGAAAACATGACAAAAATTCAGGCATGGTGGCACACAACCTGTACTCCCAGAACTCTGAGGGGTTAAGGTACTAAAACCACCACTTTCAGTTCAACCTTGCCAACTTGGTGACATATGAGACCCTATCTCAAAATTTATTTTATTGATTGATTGATTGATTGATTGATTGATTGTATTTTAGTGAAGGGTCTACATAGTGTTCAGGGTATCACTACTAGATCAGACTCATAGCAGTCCACCTGTTTACAGCCTCCCAAGAGCCAGGATTACAGGCCCATGCCACCATGTCCAGTCTCAATTGCCATCTCAGCACACCCCAGGGTGGGGCCGGCATGGCAGGACCTGGGATCAAATCCCTGGTCTCTAGGCCTGCTTGCAGGCACTTTAATCTGCTGAGCTATTTAGCCGGCCTTTCAAAATGGAAAAGCAAGCAAAAAGGACTGGGCATATGACTGAGAAGGCTCTGAGTCTAATCTTAGCACTGGAAAAAATATATATGGCAGAAAATCTACAAATAATGAATAATAATAAACAATGTGAATGGATGAGTGACCTACAGAGTAGAAATTCTAGGAAAATCTTCCCGAATGAAGCACATCAATATCTCACTGATAATGGAATTTGAAGACAAATGAATGTAGAAAGACACTGAGAAAATATTAGAAGATTAATGATAGTGCTGAACAATAAAATGATTTTTTAAAAAAATTAAGAAATTGATTTTCTAAAATGAACAAGTATTTAGGAGAATTTAATAGTTATGATTTTTCATATAAATATAGCTTTAATAGATATGAAACAAAACAATTCACAATATTCAAAGAGGAAATGAACTCCTTGATTAAGGTGTTTATAATGCAGATTTCTCAGAAAATTGTGGCCTGCACAGATAAAGGAACAAAGGGTCTGTTTTGAACTTCATTAGTAGGAAATTAATTTTTTCCAGAGAGCTAGAGGAGGAGAAATATTGACTCATGTTTGTAACCTAAATAGAAAGGAAACAGATATAGATACATAGGCAGAAGGACAGATGGAACTGATTATGCCAGCAAACTTGGCATTATTAAACTGTGGCAACTCTCAACTCTACTTGTTATAATAAAGCACACAATTTCAGATTTAATAAGGAAAACTTAAAAGAATAAAGTTAAGCACATGTATATTGCATCTGTACATCTATCTGTCTGTCTATCATGTATCTATCAACAAGTTGAAGAAGAACTGGGAAGGGATCTGGAGATGGCTATAATAGGAAAAACAAAAGGGCTAAGATATGAAATGTGTACACAGAAACACATTATAAATATATTTATTATACAATACAAACATGCTAATAAAGTTTTGTTTTGTTTTGCTTTAAATGAGCATGTGTTCCTCAACGTGGTCTAACTAAAGTGAGCAAGGTATAACAGGGACCTTTTCTCAGTTACTCATTTCTTGTTGCAGGGCAAATACCTGACACTCAGAATGAAGGAAAGAAAGGTTTATTTAGCTCACTGTTACTGAAGGTTTCAATCCATACTCAGTTGGCTCCAAGGCAGAGTGGCACAGGGCAGAGAGCAGCAGTTCATGACAATGGCAAAGAGCAGAGAGTGAATGGGAGGAGTAGCGGCAGCAACAGCAAGAGAGCAAGTCTGTCTCCCTCACGTTGCATTCAGGCTATCTGTCCCAGGATGGGTGGGTACAGTACTCACACCTGTGATCCCAGCAGCATTTACACCTATAGGTTGTAAATTTAAATAAGGCAATTGCTTTAGAAAGAACACTCTTTTGAATCATTAATATATTTTAACACAAAGAAACCAAGGACACTTGGTGAGTACTTTACACCCATCCCCATAACCCCAGTGGATCCTGAGTTAATCACAAACTCAAAATTCTACCCCATGATTTACATGAGGCTTTTGGGGAACATGTAGACACAAACCATGACTGACCTACCAACAGACTTTGCTTAAAATACTGACTTTCTACCTGGGTCTGCATCTACCCCAAATTTCAGGTCAATTCCCACTCAACTTTACACATAAACATGTTAATCATTAAGGGAGTACCTGTCTGAAAGCAGGTTGATTAACCTTGAATTTCCTTTTCCTCTGTCACCCAAGGCTAATGACACCATTTAGATGTAAGACATTTTTAAGATCCCAGAGCAGTGAGACATGCAGGCAGAGAACTGAGGCTGACCCAAGTGAGTAAAATCGTCTTCATACAGGTACCAAACTGCCCCCTTAAGCAGTAATGATTTCTCCTAGAGCTAGTAGGACCCACCTTAACCAGACATAAGATATAATAAGACCAGGGTGTGACTCAAACTACTTGAATAGGTATAATTCTTGTTCCTCATCTTTGTTCTTGAGTAACAGATTTCTTTCTCATGTCACCACCCCTCACTGCAACCCTCATTGTGACTGAGCTCCTGAGGGTACAGGTGGTCAAATCAAACCTCCAGAATCAGACTGCTGGCTTAGAACTGTAGTAATATAAGCACTGATACCAACAAAGTCTTCGTTAAGAATCTTAAAATTTAGATTTTAACAATTGATATGCCACTAATTTAAACCATTTCTCCTTTCCTTTAGTGTCTACATTTGTAGGTCTTGGGTGCCTGACATACTCTGGACGCCTACCAAAGTTAAACAGGGAATCAGATACAATAATATATGAAAGAGTACTGGGAAGATTATAAGGCAGCCTAAGGGTTTTATTACATAGCTATTAAGTAATTCAATTTTACTACCTAATTTAAACAAGGCAATTGCTTTAGAAAGAACACTCTTTTAAATTGTTAACATATTTTAACACAAAGAAACCAAGGACACTTGATGAGTACTTTAACTAATCAGTTTGTAATTACATTACAGATAAACTTAACATGATATATTAATGAAACAGCAGATAGATGGCATTGGTAATAAACAGTCCAAAGACATTCTTCACAAAGGAAACATTTTCCACAGTTGTAAGATAAAGAAATACATTGAATGATACCTTAATTTTCTTCTGAATTGTTGAAAAGCGTATTTATACACGGGTCCCTGAAAATGCGTTAGCATCCTAGTTGCCTCTTTGAATCGGATGAGAATGAAATCTCTAGAAGGGGGAATGAGAAGAGAAGCAACCCAATCTGCACACCTTTGTAGGTTATCTTGGCAATGCTTAGCTGTCTTCCCCATTTTTCAGCATGTCTTTCTCTGGGGACATGTGCCCATGAACTCCTTCCAGATGCTAACTCTGTATCACGACTCACACCAGAAATACAATAGTTTGAAATTTCTGTCCTGAACATCATTTGATATAAACATTCAAGGATCATGCATTCTTTAGAAGCCTAACTGGGTGAAGTGATCGAAGCATTTGAAAATCTTTTATTTATTTTTTAATGAAACTGATCTTTTATCCTTGTGCAGTTCTCTTTTTGGATAATTTTTTTTTAAATTAGTATTTTGTCATGGTGGGTTACCAACAGCAGGGCTTGATATTCTTGGTTGATTGTGCTAAGATCCCTAGCAATGTGGAAGTAATGAGCTATCCATTATTGTGCCAGCTCAGTCTGATATTTCTCCTGAGCATGTGATGAGTGTAGCTTGTTGTCCCACTTAGCTGACAAAGCCAGGTTGTTTGCAATGGCTAGCGTTGCTCACAATGCAATACAAAGATGCTCAGGAATATCACTAAAATTAGGATTAAAATTACTATATTGGTCATAACATCAAGAATCACACTAAGTTAATTATTATTTGAAGAAAAGCAATCTGAACTCACAACTTCACAGATTTCTATTGTTGAAGTAGTATCTTTCATTGGGAAAGAATCAATCAGTGATATGAACTCTACAAATTCAGATGAGAATGTGTAGTAAGATCTTCGTGAAGCTGAAGCCATTTCCCTGGTGAAAGTGGTACTCCTCATTTCAGCACAACCGCTTCCTTCACCTCAGGTTAGGTGTTTTCCCTGCCTTCACCTAAAGGCGCCATGGCCTTTCACTGCACTAGCTGTAAATAATCAGACATTCCAGGGACTAATGACAATTGTCTTTACCGACACTGATTCTAGGACATGCAAAATGCCAATATGAGTGAGTGGGGATAGGGACTTCCAGAAGTCAAGTGATTAATCGAGGTTTTTTTTTTTATTCTGTCTCAAATAGCATCCATCCAGTGAGTGCCCAAGGCCAGTTTATTATTATTTCTCAAGTTTGGGAATATACAATTAAAATAGACATACTTAGAAGCTGGTACAACTCTCACCTAGTTTCTTTTTCTTGTAGGATGAAGGCTATTATTTTGGGTGTATACTAGTATAAGCCATTTGCACTGCCTCATGTAAGGTGAATAATAACTCTAAGCACCCTGCCTCCTGGCAGGTATTGAAAATGTTGGTTACATTCCCAAAGACCTGGAAGTCCCCATGTAAATCCACTAAGGTTTGTTGTAATGTCCTGTGTTGGTGCCAAAGGAAATGAGAAGATCCGATGAAGGCAGCTCAGAGGACTCACTCAAATCTGTCTCTCTTGAAGTGCACCCAGAACTCCAGAAGCATCTATTTTTTATTTAGGTCACACAATAGAAGATTTACAGGGAGGAGAGCAGATCACCAACGTCTTAAGTAAGGGTGGAGATATCAATCAGGATTAAGCTGTTACACCTTTTTTAGATCCTAGCCTTTTAAGATCCCTAAGTAACAGATTACAACCCACCCTAAACTTTGTTTATTGTTCTTCGCTTCTTTAAGATGCTAGTTTCTAATCTCTACAAAGGTTCTTCTTTTTTTCCTGTGCAGAAGACAGATGGAACTCAGTTTACTTATGGTTGTTTATGCTTAACCAGGTAGGAACTCCATTTTCTGTGTCAGATGTGCTTTGTTGCTTGATTACATTAACGTATTTCCTAGTACTCAGTGCTTAAGAATTAGTTCTTCCCTATAGGCAATGATGCTTCTGTGAAAATGACCATTCTTGGACATATGGAATGCCTTATTTGGTGACATGATATTACAAAAATGATTGCTTTTAAGCAGAGAAGTGATTTCACAGAAAAAGAAGCACAAACCTGAGAGAGAAGTTGACAGCTTAGCTGAACTATCCATTTGATTGGATAAGAGCCATATAACAAATTAAGGTATATTTCTGGATGTTGACTGGGTTGGTCATGGGTGTGTAACCTTGTGTAATCTACCCCATCCCTGGTATTGTTTCCTCACTCTTCTTCCTGCCACCATAAAATGAACCCTTTTACTCTTCATACCCTTCTGTCTTACTGTTCTTACCCTAGAGTCAGCTGATCATAGACTTAATTCCCTAAAATTATGCACTAAATTAAACCTTAAAATGTGAGTGTTTGTAAATGATGAGAAAACAAAACAATAGAAAGCCCATACTTGTTCGTTTTACTTGTCTTATGTTGCCCACTATCATGAAGAACTTACTTCAGTAAAATAACCTTTTGAATGTTACAGAGCCAGATCTTGAGGGACTGAGGTAAGATTCTGCAGAATGCTGTGTATCTTGCAAATCAGTATCCAGTATAGGACAATGTTTCTCTCGTAGTCCAGATCCGTGGGCCAGGAATCAAGCAGAAGAAATTGCAATGGCACCGTTTTTTATTAGTGATTCACCTGGAAATATTTTACTTCTTGCTCTCATGACTTTATTCTGTAGCAGTTTTAACTCTAGGGTGAGACATGCTTTCACCAAGAGACATCATAATTCCATTAAACTGGAAGTTAAGATGCCAACTGGCCACTTTAACTTCCTCATGAGTCTCAGTCAACAAGATAAGAATGCAGTTAAAGTGTTAACTGGGTGATTTTTCTTTACTACCAAGGAGAAACTGGACTAATATGCCACAACAATAGTAAGGAAGAACATGTCTGGAATGCAGGGCATTCCTTAAGAGTATGTCTTACTTATCTCTCTATATATAATTTAGGTCAATTGAAAACTATAGCAGTTCAGTTCAGGCAGAACTACTGACCTAAACCCATCAATAATGGGGCTTTTGCACTATTACACGTAGAATCATGACTAGCTTGGGTGTTTAGTGCAGTCAAAAGAAATACAGAATCTATACTGAAAAAGAGTAGGTACTATCATTACCCATGATCACATGACAAAATAAGAATTTTAATTACCATAAGTATGCTGTCCAGTGAAATCCATTTGTATATATGTGTCAAACTACATTTCATTCTCATTTGATCCCCTTGTAATATACCATAGGTGTATTTATTTTCTATCATGATATTTAAGTATTGTTAATTAACATCATGGTGATATTTCAGCTATGGCATATCAATAAGCCTAATATATATATCACGAAAGCACTTTATCTTCTTGTGAAGGAGTTAGTGTGTTTTTATTTGTGTGCAGGATAGTTTATCATATAAGGTGAAATTATGACTGTGATTTTTATATGACTTAAAATCCATATTAGAGCCAGGTGGTTAGGTTATGGGCTTATTATGGTTAGTTTTATATAAAGAATTAGCTGACTGCAGAGTGATCAGAGTAACATTATTAATCAGAAAAGAATACATTAGTACTCACACCATTCTTGGATGAGCTGAACATTTAAATGGATAGATTTAGTAAAGCATTTCTCATCTCCAGTGTGTGTGAATATCATCACGTACACTGAGAATTTTAATAAAACTAAAAGGAAAGAGGGCTGGGAAATTGTTCTTTTGTCTGTGACTCGTTGAGTGGTGAACTATTATCTCATCTTCTCCATTGTTCAGCGAGGTACAGCATTGACTTTTCTGCAGCCAGGACTTTAGATTGGGACTCAAGAGCAACAGTTTCCTGTACTCTAGCTTGAAATCAAAGATCTTCTTGGTGTCCATAATTATGTAAGTCAATTTCTTATTGCTTATTGTATATGCAGAAAGTA
>PVJA010028768.1:0-27316 GCA_004027025.1 Myocastor coypus | reverse complement strand
GGCGGCGGGCTGTGCCTGGCTGCTATTATCATTATGCCTGCATTCATGTGTGTGTCTGTCCTATGCATCCAGCCACAGGGCAAGCAAGCCAGGCAAAGCTCCACCCGCGAGCCACGCCCCAGCCCCTGCCGAGCTGAGTGCCCTTCTCTGGCTTTTCCCAGCCAGTCCTGGTCCCGTGAAATAAGACACAGCAGAAAACCAAAGGCGAGGAAAGCAAGCGGCAGCTGTGAGCGCAGCGCTGGAGAGCCGGAGGGGCCCCTAGGCGTGCGGAGAGCGCGCACGGCCGCGGCCCCGCCCCTCCTGCTCATCGAGTCAGCTGAAGTAAAATTTAAAAGTGAGTAAAGCAAAGGAGGTCTTGAGGATGAAAAGACCACCATGCAGACTGGCCAATGTCCCCGAAGCCCCTGAGTCAATAGTGAAGCAACAACCCGTCCGTTTTCTGGGACACTGCTTGTTCTGGGCAGTCCTGAGCTGTGTCGCACTTGGAACGCAAGTCACTGCGATGGAACTCTGAGTCCCATTCGCTCCATTGACCAGATTCCCATAGCACTCTCCAGGGTGCTCGGAGAATGCCAGATTCCAGACCAGGGGCAGGCCCCCAAGATGTCCAGCTCAGCTGGGACATCACCGTCACTGCCCCGAGATTCAGGGACACGCATGGATGCGGAAGCAGCCTGCACAACCAGGCTGCTGGCTCCATCCCACCAGCCTCGCTCTGTCCAGCCGCCTCATGCCTCTCCACACCCTCCTGGGTGAGCAGCGCACCAAGCAGAGAGTGCTCGCCTACTGGGCTCTGCCTGGGCACCGTGCGGGCAGCTGTCACCCTTGGCAGCCTTCAGGCCCTGATGGGGCAGAGTCGGGCAAAGGCAAACACCCCAAGGAACCAGAGAGCTAAGTATGAAGCAGCAGGCGGCACACACCCACTCCCTCCACAGCTCTGCTACCAGCAGAGCAGGCAGCCCAGAGAGGATGCATCTTGGCTCAGCTTCCGGAAGTGCAGGGTGCTTTGCGCCCCAGCGGCACACAGGATTTGGAGCAGGCCCCAGCTGGACTCGGCCTGATCTTCTCCCTAACACCTCAGCAAATCTAAGGAATGTGTTGTAACAAGGAGGCTGCAGCGAACCCACAAGGCCTGGTCTGATGGCTCTGTCCTCACCCCTGCACCCTCCCAAGAGGCCAGGGTGGGAGTGCTGCTACCTGCACACTTTGTCCTTTACAAAGCCGCTCTTCCTTCACAACCCCAAGCCCCGCCTCCCAGACTCTGGCTCCCAGAGTCACTGCCCCGCAGCAGCTGTGCAGGTCAGATTCTTGGCATCTGTGCACACATGCATGACCAAAAGAATCTAGAGACCTCAAGCGGTGACAAGCCTGCTTCGGTGGCATCTGAAACGCCGTGGGACAGGTGAGGAGGGCAGGAGGCAAAATCAAAGCCAGAAGCCTACTTTCTATCAGTGTGGTAAAGCAAGACAGAAAGGAAAATATTCTTCTTGAGATGGCAGGAAGTCCATCCCTAGACCCAAGGTAGCAGGCGCCCAGGCTGGAGGAGCTGCCCTTCCGGCCACCACTGAGCCGGGGCAGTGCTAAGGAGCTGCCATCAGGACAGCCTTTAGTCTAGGAACTGAATTGGTGTTAATTGCCAAATACTTGACACCTGATGCTTCCAGGAACCATAATTAGCCTGGCATTAAGCAGCTTTCCGGCCAGCCAGCACTGCACTCCGCACCTTCGGAACACTCCTCTACTATCGCTGGCCGTGCAAGAGGCTTTGCTCTGCTGGGCTGGGCTGGGCCCAGGGGGATAGGACACCTAATGACACCAACAGGCGACAGGCGCTAGTGTCCCTGTGAGCGACGCCTCCTCCCCCACCAGGACACCTCCCCGAGCAGGCCCTGACCACACGCTCTGCAGCTCCTCCTGCATGAGAAACGGACATTCTGGATGAGGTCCTGTAGGGAAGGGCAGGGAGGGACCTGCGAGCTGGGTGGGCAGTGCTGTGCATGTCCCCAAGCCAGTCTGGACAGGGGAGCTCCAGGACAGTCCTACAAGCTCAGCTGGCACTGTCAGTGACAGCAGTTCCGGAGCATTCGTACAGAAGGGAGCCTGCACGGCTCTGCTTCCCCGGTGTTCACAAGCGGATTTGCTTCTGGGTGCCTTTGCCCTCCCTCTGGTGCCTTTCTGACGTTCTGGGAGGTGTTTCTGGGCAGCGCTTGCGCGGGAGAGAGCGCTCCTCTTCAGCCTCCCACAGATCTTCGCGCTGGCTCTGCTGCCACCACTCATGGAGAGGTCACTGTGTGCTGAGCGACTGTTCCTTCCGCCTTCACACCTGAACAGTCCCTGTACTTAGGCCATAATCAGGGATCAGGGCTGATAAGTGGAGAGGGACTGTGCAGGTGAAGGAAGGAAGGGCAGACGCTGAGCTCTGATCCCGGCCTGCAGCTCCAGCAGGACGCCACACAGTGCAACACAAGGTGAAATGCCTTGAAGGCCGCTCATGCACCCACTTACCTTCTGTCTTGCCTTACATCAAAACATGATGGGTGGGCCAGGGCTGCAGCCCAGTGGCAGAACAAGCAGCTAGCATGTGCCAGGCCCTGGGTTTGATCCTAGGACCACAGAAAACCCATTTTTTAAAAAAAGGTAACACAAAACTTCAAGTACTAATGTGACACATACACTGCACATAAAATACTATCTGAATATAATGGTAATGGATGAATATTTCAAGTCTATGTAAACCTCAAACTAATTTTTCCAATCTCCTACTTCAGATAGTGCCACCTACACTATAATGCAGATGCACTGTGACACCCGGCACCCTGTGGAGTCGCTCAAGAGCACCAACCCTTTACGTATCTGTGTCCTACTGTACTATGCTCAGCGTTCAGGCCCAGAAACAGCAGGTCTGTACCCTAAGAAAGCATCATTTGGTCACTGACACTTAGGCGCCATGTTCACAAGAGAACGTGTCACGTGCATCTATGCTGAGATCAGAAAACCTGTCCAGTAACTTGAAATTAGAAATCTAGGAGCCATACACCAGACTCATCCCAGGCAGGAAGGGGACTCCTTAAATACAAATCCACACAGTTACACCCATGCGAGCTGTGGAATGATTCCCACGCTAAGTACATCCAAGGAAGCGAGCAGTCGCCTCTGGAGCCAGGGCTGTGTGGCCTTTTATCCCCTTAGGTGATGCCTTGGGGCAGGGTGGGCTAAGTCTGAAAGTCGACTCCTCTTACAGCAGCTCCGCCCCCACGGGGGCGTGTCCACTGTGTCTCATCTCAGCTGCGTGCAAGCCAGGTGGGCTCCACCTGCAGCAGAGTAGCTTCCTGCTGAGTCTCCCCAGTCACCTGCACTGTGTGGCTCACGCAGGGGCCGACGCTGCCTGCCTCCTAACCACACCAGGGTGCTGCTGTCCCCAGCAAGGAAAGGGAAAGAAAGGCTCAGGCAAGCAGGCTCTGGCCGGTGTCCCAGCCTCACAAGCTGGGGTGCAGTAAGCACAGGCTCAGGGTGAGCGAACAAGGTTGGGAGAAAGAAAACCGAAAACAAACAAACAAAAAAAAAACATGTTATTGCACTGCCTAAGAGGATATCGCTTTTTAAGAATTTATTTGAGAATCTATTTTGGTCCATATTACATATTTTTGAAATTTACAAGTGGAACTTGTATATCGCTTTTACATGGTTTTATTCACTTACTGACATAAGCTTAAATATATCATTAAATGTCCCTTCAAAACATTATCCTTACAGGTTGCAAAGTGAATTTCTGTACTGAGGTATCACAGATTAAATCCTCTATTGTTGGAAACAATACTGTGTCTGATTTTTTTGTAGTATAAATAAGCTACTATGAATATTCTTATAGTTAATTACTTGCAATCACTTTTCATTATTTATTTCAGGATAAACGGCTAATAATAGATTGCTTAATTTAGATGTATGTAAATCTTTAATGTTTTTAAAATTTATTGTTCAAGTGTACTCTAAAAAGGTTTTAATAATTTACATCTATACTAACACAGTTTCTACTATCTCTTCCCTTCCACTCAAGAAATGTTGATTTAGGGCTGGGGAGGTAGCTTGGTGGTCTTAAGTGCCTGCCTGACAAGTGCAAGGACTTGGGTTCGATCCCCAGCACCACATGCCATGCCGGGCCTGCTCCCAGGCACGCTGTGCCTGCTACCAAGATCAGGCATAGTGGCTCACGCCTATAATCCCAGTACTAGGGAGGCTGAGACCAGAGGATCACTATGAGTCCAAGCTGTGTAGTGAGACCCTGTACCACATAAATAAATAAAAGCTTGGGGCCCGGCCAACTAGCTCAGTGGACTAAAGCACCTGTTCATGCAGATGCAAGAGCAGGGGTTCGATCCCTGTACCAGCCCCGCCTCTGAGGTGCACTGAGATGGTGATTGAGACTGGGCCTGGTGGCACATGCCTATAATCCCAGCGCTTGGGAGGCTATAAACAGGAGGTTCACTATGAGTCCGATCTGCATAGTGAGACCCTGTACTAAATACATTAAAAAAAAAAAAAAGCTTAAATTTTTTAAAAATAAAATGTTGACTTAGCATTCACTGAATGCAGGGACACGAAGGTAGGTGAAGCGGGGAACTCCCAGCCCTCTATGCCCGGGCCTGGGCCCACTCCGCCATGTCAGTGTACCTGACTATGCCAAGCAGGCGGAGACCATGGGGGTTCTGTTCATTCCCCAGGTAGGCAGCCCGCTGAGACCTCCTCAAACACGAGGGTGGCCTCACACCCGTGTAAGCCGTCTCCTGAGGGAGCCAACAGAGTGAGAAAGAGAACTGCAGATCCTGCAACTGTCTCGTGCACATCGCGCAGCCCCACCAGCTGGACCCGCAGTCCCCAGCTGACCACCAGGCTGACCGTGGGTTGCAGGGCAAAAGCCCCTCAACACCATCCCACTCACTTCCCACCTCTGGCCCCCATCAGGATACTCTGGCCTAACAGCATCCTTGACAGAGGGCAGTGACCTCAGATGGCTTCTGCACCCCAGCCCTACTGCCCCTGGGCCTCTGTCTGTGGTTGCTTTAAAGGGCACTCACTCCGTGTGGGCAAAGAGGGTTTGAAGGTTGCCTCCAAAATACCAATAGGGGACATGCAGCTGCCCTCTGGGACAAGGACTTGGCCAGGGTCCCATGGGAGGGCTCGCTTCCTGTCTGGGCCCTTGGAGCCCCACCCAGGGCAGAGACGGCTCTTTCCAGACTGGAGAGCTGGCCTTGGGTCTCTGCCTCCTGGCACAGAAATCAGAAGATGCTTCAAAACTCAGTACAGAAAGGAAGCCCATACCTGATAGAAGTTAGGCCAGAAGGTGCTGATGGCCAGCTCTGCTCGGTTCCATCTCCCGGTTGGAGCCCCAGACAGATTCCAGATGGGGCTCCCCAGTGCCCCGTTATTGACTTTCACGTACACATTCAGGAACCCAGGAGCAGAATTGCTCTTACTGGACACAAAGTAGTGGAAATCAATGCAGTGGGTGTCATTCTCCTTCAGCTGGGGGAGCAGCAGGTGTGCTCGCTGCCCCTCAGGCCGCCCTGAACCGTTCACCATCATGAAGGAGCCTGCAAAACAGAATGGCAGCCAGTCACAACCCCAGTCCCACTCTCTCGCCAGCCCTGAAGAGCTACGGTTACTATGAGGCTGGGTACTGCGGCTTCCACGCATCTTTTTTAGCTTAAAATTCCATCCCTGCCTATCCCGACATCCCTACCACCTCCTCATACTCCAGCTGCTTTGCTCTGTCCATGGCTGGGGCATCCCCTTGTGCCAGTGTCCTGAGTCTCCTGGATCAGGGACACCCAGCACCATGTGTGCCAACCAGACCCCTCCAGCCTTGTAGCCAGCAGCCTCCTCTGGCTGTTTGCATAAAGGTTGATTAAAATCCCATTCTGTGAAGCCTTGGAGGCCTTGGCCACCCCAGCCACACATGATGGCTTTCTACTACCGAGGAAGTCCTCATCCTTTCCTGAGGCCTGTGGGACTTAGCACTGCACCACTATCCGTAATCAAGTGACTTCATACCCTGGTGTGACCTGGAGGAGAATTCAGGGCCCTACGTGGAATCCTAATTTATGTCCCTATGTTCGTCCTCAGGGGTCAATGTCACCAGATCTTTTGAATCCCAGCACCCCATTCCTGGTACTGTGGTGAGGTGTTGGTAGTGCTTCCCCAGCAGGCTGTGGGGCTGAGGGCCCTAAGAAGACACTGTGACCTCAGAGTCTTGAGGCCTGTAGCCCTGGCCCCCCTGGGTGCTGAAGTTTCCTGATGGATTCTAGCTTCCCAGGTTCCTGGCCTCCAGCCCACCCACATCTAAGACCAATGGAAAATGCATAGACAAAATGTTCTGAGAAACAAAGGCAAACCAGTTATCCAAACTCCTCTTCAGCCAAGAGAAAAATGTACTGAAAGTCTAAGAAGGAAGCCTACCTACACTTGGGGCCTGAGAATGAGAGAAAATACTTCTATGGGGTGAGGCTGGATTCCCAGTTCCTTCCAGGTGAGCAGAATGAGACCCCAATTAAATCTTTTTTTAAAAAACTCTCCTCATTGTGAATTATACTGGTCAGGGCGGAATGCACATGTATGTTCATGTATGTATGCATGTTTTAACATGAGTAAGCACTGTACTAGGAAGCATGCAGAACTCTCCACAAGCTGTCATTTCCCAATTACAGAAAATCATTTTATGCAAAGGACACATAGATGCCACACACACACACACACACACACACACACACACACACACGAGGGGCCTTCCACTCAGGGATTAGCATCATACTGTGCTCACTCATTGCTGACACCATCATGGCGCCCCTGTAGGATGTGAAGTACCTTTAACTTCACTTAAATAAGTAGAGATGAATTGACTGCGGGATCAGGAAACAGCCACGCCAGACTCTAGGATGCGTCACCGGCAAAACCAGAAGCTTCAGCTGCTCAGGCTCCAGCCCCTACTCATGCTGTCACCCTCAGCAGCCTCATGTGTCACGCATGAGGCCCCTCTACACAGAAAAGGGGAATCACAAGAGCTATTTCAGAAAAGAGCAAATTTTTCCAGAGATGAATGTTATGTCCCTAGAACAGAGAAGCTAACCCACATGGCAAGGGTTATCGGGGAGGATACATTTTAAAACACAAAGAAGAATCTCCAATGTGCCTTTAAGTGTCAGAAGTGGGCCAAGGAATGTGAGCTGGGTGGGGCCCAGCTGGCAGCAGCTCTGAGGATCTGGGACAGCCATGAAGGCGCCACCAGCCAGCCTGTCCCAGTGCACCACGGCTCCACCTGCCTGCATAGGCTCAGTGGGCTCCCGGGCATCCCACTGGAGCGGAATGAGCCCAGTTCAGTACAACATCGGTGAAACTCTGCTTTTACCCCTCTGGGTATAAATGCATCATCAGGCGACTTGGCTACCAATGCTGACGGGGACCACAGGAGCCAAAGGAGTTAGCAAGAAGGGCTGCATGGACGAGGACGGGAACGGCAGTGTGAGCAAGCGCCTGGCTGGGCAAATGCTGGCCAACTATCTACCAATGGTCATGCATTCTGAACAACGCCCCCTGGGAACCAGTCGAGAAAATGTCACTAGGTTCTTGCCAGGGGAGAAACTAATGGGACAGAACACCAAGACGGAGACTCAGTGCTAGAAACTGTTTTAAATTCACACAGTGCTGTGAAATACACTAATAATGAGAAAGAGAACTAGGCCACCCTATACGCAGCACGGCAATGCTCAGACACATCTCTCGTGACTTTGCCCCATCCACATAAGAAGCGGTCCTGCAGGACTGTGCCGTTCTGACCTTCAGACTCTAAAGGATCTAATGAGGAATGACAGGAATGTGCTGCAACTTTTAAACAATGGTAACACTTAAAGGATTTGATTTTCTTCAAAACTGCCTATGTTTTAATGACATGAAGACCCACCATAAAGAAGGCAACCATGACTTGGCTGTTATGGGCTTGTTTCCAGTTGTCAGGCAATCCGCACGCTCCCTGCATGCATGATGACGGATGATGGCCTGAGTTGCTTGTGTAGCAATGTATGGTGTGACATTATGAAAGACCTGCTGTACCTATTTTAGAAAGTAACCCAAAGTCACATTCAGTAACTGGTTACCCACTGATGTTGTATTTGCTAAAGGAACACCAGCTGACCAGCACAGAAACAATTCAAAAAAATAAATCCAAGATTCCTAAAAAAAAAGTTACAAGTTCACAGTAGAGAAATGCATGGTAAAATATTTGGATTTCAGAAAGCTGTAACATTAGTTTCCTGTGTGGCAAAGAGGAAGTGCTGACACTGTCACCATTACAGCATGACAAGAGTGGGGCTGTAGGGGGGGGGTGCATGCCTGTAATCCCAGCGCTCAGGAGGCTGAGGCAGGTGGGTCCTGTGGAGCCACAGTTGGCCTGGGTGAGTCCAAAGCTAGCCTGGACTACACAGGATGACTGTCTAAAAAAACACAACAAAAATCAAACAAAACATTGATAGTGAATCCAGCTAGAAATGATCACACTTGAAAATAAAACGCAAGGCAGAGTAGATGCTGCTGACGGGTTTCACAGCAGCTTTGATGTTCCTCAAAACACAAGCCACTGGCCAATGGCTTTCCTACCGAATCCTAAGCACGTCAGGCTTAACTCCTTTCCAAAGAAAATAACAAGCATTAGGGCCAGCAAACTAAGTACCTGCTTCGGCAAGTGCAGGGACCTGGGTTTGATCCCAGGTACCACATGCCATGCCAGGCCTACCCCTGACCGCACGGCCCGTGCTATTCTCGAGCGTGAAGCCCGCGTTAGGTGTGATGACTAAAGTTCAGAGTATTTTTGTGTTAGAGTTTCATTTGCATTTTCACCACAGTTGACACAGGAATTTATTTATTCTTTTTTTAGATTTAGCAAGCAAACAAACAGTAGATAGAGAAGTTGATATTTATGTTGAAACATTGATATTTATTCTAAAAGTTCATTATGCATTTGATTTTTATTTTTTGATATTTAATTTTCCTGCTAAACTGTGCATTGTACAACATAATAGGAAGCTCCTGTCAAAAGAGGAAGAGAAGAGAGGTGATGGCATGGCTGCCAAGCGGGGGGACCAAGCACACGTGCAGCCAGGCTGGGTGAGACCCGGGGCTGCCTGGGCCGCGTGGGCGGAGGCAGCCTTACACACGATCGCTGGAGCAAAGACAACTTCACTGATGAGTTTCGTCTGGATTTTCACTGTAGTTCACATAGGAATTTATTTCTATTTTTTAGATTTTGTCAGCAAGTAAACAACTGATGTCAAAAATGTTGTTTATTCTAAACAGTCATGAATATTAAAAAATTGATATTATATTTTATTTCATCATATTATTTAATATAATGAAACTCATCAGCTAAAAAGGAAAGAGGATCTGGGAGTCGTGGCAGACAGCGGTGGGCTCAGGATGGGGAAGAGAAGGCAGGACAGCTGCCGTGGCCAGGAGCGCAAGCCCAGTGCTAGAACCAAGGGTAAGCAAAGGCCGCCAGAGAATTGGGGCGAGAACCACAAATGACACCTTCAGAACAGGCCAACTTTGCAAGTCCCATGACAGACCCAAAGCAGGCTTTCAGTGCTGACAAGGAGTTAAGAACATCACAGGGACTGGGGAGATAGCTCCAAGGCACAAGTGCCTGCTGGGCAAGTGCAAGGTTGTGAGTTTGAACCCTGGTCCTGAAAAAAAAAAAAAAAGAACACCACAAACTGCTTCACTGCCCATTCCATCGCAGGCTGCTGGGCCCGTGATCTGTCCCAATTTGTGGCCCTGAGGGTTCCCACTACAGGGGCCAAGGCCTGGTGGCACCTGGACACCAGCTCTGCATCAAGACAGGAAGTCCCCCACCTGCCAAGAAATCACTCCCACCTTTGTTTACGCCAATGGAACCTGGGGAGCCTCACAATGACCATGGAGATATGAACAGGAAGGCAAATTATGCGCAGCCTTATCCCATGGGGCACAGCGAACAGGCTTACACAGAGGCAGTTTGTTGTGGTTTGGGGCTTTTGCAAGGGGAACAATATAATACAGGACACATTTTATAATAGTAGTCTATAAGGAAAGACCCAAAGAATAGCATACACAGAGAGCAGGACATTTGTCTACACACATAAACACTAGAGATTCCAGCTCAGGACCTGGATCCTACTTCACGGATCTGTGCTGGAAAGGCCCAAAGGTCAGTGGTGGAAGCTAGGAAGTCTATGCCAGGGGGACGAAAGGTCTGTGCCAGCAGGCTGGGGGATCGGCATTGGAGCCAGGAAGCAACGCTCAAGGTAAGTACCAGAGCTCCCCCAAAGGTACCCCAGCATCCTCAGCAACGGTGAGGTCCCGAGCTCCTCCAGCAATGAGGAAAGCTGAGTCCCCCTCAGGAAAGCCAGCGGAAAAGCTTCTCCAGGAGGCTGAGCAGGGCACCATCCTCCCCTCCATAGCCAGGAAGTGATGCTCAAGATGAGAACCCAAGCTCCTCCAAAGTTCATCAGGGAAGCCAGCATGCCAAGGTCCTCTAGAAGAGCAGCCCAAGAGAACCAGAAGCTCCTCACAGCGCCAACAGCTTCTCCAAACAGCACTCCTAGCCGTGCTCTGGCAGCTTCTCTTGTTATGCCTTTATGCTTTTAGCAACAGTCCCCAGGTGGGCCTGTAGCACCCAGCACCACGCTAATTTAATTCATCTGGGTGCAATAAATTGACCACAAGGTAGAAATCCACTACACATTTCACAGAGAGCAATTTGGTCGAGCATTGGCCGTGATTCATCCAGATGGCTGACACTGACAAATGTTCTGCAAACCGTAATACAAGGTTTCAGGGTAAATCCTGAGGGGACCTGACTGTCCTTGTCAGATACAAAAGTTATTGTTTTTGTGTAATATAGTTCTTGCTTTATCTTGGTCTTAACCATCCAGCAAAACAGTCTAACCACGAGGTATGAAAAGGAAAGCCATATTAACATGCTAGGTTGTAAAAGGCTTGAGTCAACAGCTTCTGATAATGCCAGATGAGCTGATAATCCACTACTGGCATGGACTATTGGACTATATATACAGCTAATTTCTCTTTGTGCAATGAAGAGAAAGATCTGTACTAACGATGTTTAGATAAGAAATGCTGTCTGCATCTTGTACTCTGAACAACTATGAGGAAGATAACAATATGCAATAAATTAATTATTGAAAAAGAAAGAAAGGAAGAAAGAAAGGAAGGAAGGAAGAAAGGAAGAAAGGAAGAAAGAAAAATCCATTACACAGTTCTTTCTGCACACCACCAGAAGTTGGTGCTCTGTACTACTGTTCTAGTCACCCGGGTCTCCAAAAATGCTGCCCTCCCATGCCACCTGGCCTGTGAGTGGCCCCTGCGCTTGCCCACAGTGTGCAGTGCACAGAGCAAGACACATCTCATAATCTCTGCTACAAACAGTGCAGTGCCCCCTGCGGCCATGGTGCTGCCCTCCAGATTACAGCTCTGCTGCTTGCCTCTTCTAAGCAGATCCCACCCCAGCAGCCTGTTCAGCATCTGGGTTCACCAATGGTAGGCCCCACTAACCCCACTGAGCAGGACAATCATGTTCAGAAAGCCCCACCCATCCATGCGGGAGAGCTGGGGGTCACCCCGGATATAAGCTGCAACAACATGGTTCCACTGACTGTTGGCCTACTGAGGTCCAGAAATAGTACACGGAAAATTCAAGCAGTAAACAATGCCAATAGGAGCATGATGAAATTTTGGGCTGCCTGGAAGCTTTTTTTGCCCCGGCTGTCAATCATCACCCTGTAGTTCAGTGTATCCACACCATATATGCTACCCGCCAGTAGTAGTAGTAGTTGGCTAGATTATCAGATGAACTGTTGAGCCATCACCCTCCTATCTATAGTTTAGTATTATCTAAACTTTTGGTAGCCACTGAGCCAATGAGGGACTTGAAACACTCCCCAATGTTGCAAGGATTAGTATAATCAAATGACCCTAATTTTTGTAGTTGTTTGTCCTATTTTTCTTATTTGAGGCAGAATACAGTCTTCTTCACTATGAAGTGTCATCCTATGATGCAGATTAGCAGAGAAGTGATGTCTCTGGGACACAGAAGTCACTTTGGTTCTTATGTGATTTTCTTCTTTTTAGTAGAACAACCCCCCTTTTTTACTTCTCTTGAAAAGTAAATAGGAGCAAATTCCGTCAGATGCAGGGATGCTTCCCCAATAATGACGGCCTGCAAACACAGCTCCCAACCGTGCAGAAGCCCCTTTTCTGCCCTTAACGTACAGAGTGACAGGAGAAAGTTCTACAGCTCTCTCAGACGAACTGTCTGGGCACATGTAGGCACAGCGTCCCCTCCCCTGAGCTTCACACATTCACCTCGGGGCCACAGTTTCTGTGTCTTGCTGCAGGCAGTCTCAACCACTAGAGGCACACACATGGCTGTCCCGTCCTGCAGCAAGGGACAGTCCGATTTGGTGGCTCAAGCTGCTGGGAATGTGTCAGAGGGAAAGGCAAATGACCCATGATGAGGACAGGCCCTGGCTCTGGTCTAAGATGGCAGAAAGGGGCATCCTGAGGAGGAAGGACTCAGAGGGTGGTAGCAGAGGAAGGAAGAGCTGGAGCCCTGGGGCGCAGGGCTGTGGATCGTTTCTGGGATCTGGTCAGGACAAGCCTGGCCAGGCTTTTCTTTGTCCATGTTATTTCTCTACTACAAAGCTGCACAGGGTTTCACGGGCATGCTTCAGTCTTTCTGATTTTCTTGCATTTTTTTTCAGTGAGTAGTTCTATGAACTTAGCGGAGGTTTTTTGGGTGTGCAAATGTAGTGTTGGCAAAAATGCTTACTCTCTGCACCGACACCCTCCCTCCACCTTGCACCCTCACTCTTAGGAAGGGGTTCTGGCCAGGTGGTCCCCACAGCCAAGCTAAGCTACTCTTCTTCGCAGCAGCCTGGGAAAACACGCAGTGCTCTGAGCTAGGCACACTGAACTTCTAGAGGAAAGCCTCTTGAGCCAGTGCTGCCCCTGTGGCGTGCTGCCCTGAGGGGTCTGGCTTTCCGCCGCAGCCTCCTCTACTACTGATGAGTGCACTTAAGTGTGTTAAGCCAGCTTGCCACAAAGAGCAAACCCAGTCTATGCTGGTGATGACCACTATGGTGACATGGGCAGCTCAAGCCTAAACGTGTGGCACCTCTTAGCCACCGCATTCTCTACCTGCCTTCTCTCCCTCTCCCTCTCTCTACCTCCCAAGCCCCCTGGTCCTAGCCTCATTCACCCATAAGAACCCGTAAGTTTCCCTCATGCCTTAAGTTGTTTTAAGCGTTCAACTCTATAAATCTCATCCTGCCAGCTCTAGGAAGAGTGTCTTTATTCCTGCACATGGACTTTAAGCCCCCGCTCACCGTCTTATCAGACAAGGGGTGCTAATTTCACCCTCAGCGTCCCCTGAAGTGTGGCATCTCTGTCATTCAGTGTTTACAGAGACAGGCGTGCACACTGTGTTTAGCAAATCTAGCAGCCAAGACCCTGTGGGAAAGTCACAGCTGGGTACAAAGGAATGGGAGGAGAGAGAGATACCTCTTAATTGTCTGAATTTATCACCTAGCTGATATGAAAGCAAAGTCAACTCACCTACCAATGTATAAAGAGCTAAGGAATTCAAAGCACTGATATTCAATTGGCGACCATTATGTCTATTCTTTTAATATTCCTGTATGGCTGAATGTTTAATTTTCACCTTGCACTTCAATGGTCTGACTGTTAGGGAGGCATTTCAAAGAGTAACTGGATCTATGCCTCTGTAGCTACTCCTTTCCCTCCATTTTTCCCCTACAGAAAGCACTCCAACTGAGGACACAAGTTAAAGCAATCACAATTCAAATTAGTATGGAACTTCTGTCTGTGTTCAGATAACAAAGCACCCTGAAGTCACTCGTATATAAATAGAAGACTCCGCACTGCAGGCGCATGAAACAAGCTTCAAAGGAGGCTGGCTTAGAGGCAGGCTCCAGAGGCTTTTAAGAGTAATTATTTTGGTTTTCCCAAAGAGGAGGACTCTTTTCCAAGAACATGCAGTGCTCATGCTCTCAAGCCTTTGGGTGAATTAAATTCAGCTTAATCACTTCCACCGGCCCGCGTGTTTGCTGGGACTCTCTTCGTCACTATTTGCGGCAGCAATGATAACTACAGAGGATTAGTTATTCCTTTCTAGTCTGTCATTAAAATCTGCAGAGCTGTGGCTGAGGAAGAGGAAGCTGTGTTCTCATCCTGGCTTGGGAGAACTACTCAGATGGCAAAAAAGGGGCATTTGCCATTGCGCAGCCTGGGTTGCCCAACACCGCGGCTGCGCAGAGCTTCCACCCCAGCACTGGTGTGCTCTCTCTCAGTGCTCTCTCGCCTGCCTGCGATTCTCCGCATCACTCGCCAGGCCCCAGATGATCACGCCATAGTTTGCTATGCTGCTGAGCATGCAGTAAGACAGCAAGGGAAGCCCGCACAGACTCGGCAGCCACCAGCTCCACCTCCTCATTGCAGAGGCTGGAGAGCCCTCAAGCCGATGGGCTCCTCCTGGCCCGTACTATGCCTATGGGTGGTGCTGGTGAGCATAGGCTCTTATCCTGGAGGGAATTCCACATCTGCCTAAGCACTTGCTGGTTTGGATGTGGTGTCCCCAGAGAACTTGTGCTAACATGGCGGCCCAGCTTGGCACGACTAGGAGTGGCAGAACTTTGGGTGTTCCATTGCTGGGCACTGCAGGAGGAACGAGGTGGTCAGTCTTGCTCGCCCCTGCCTTGTTTGAAGCAATGGTGCAGACTCATTATGGACTGAGCCTTCCAAAGCTGTGAGTCCCAGTAAAACTTATCTATTCACAAGTTTACTGTCTTGGGCATGTGTTATAGCAACAAAACACAGACTAACAATGGGATAAAACTAATAATAGGTACAGAGGATCTGTATCAAATGTACAGTGAACATACATGATAGACATTGAATATATCAAATCAGTGATTCACAGAAGAATGAAATGGCAATTTTTATTATTCATAAAAATGCCATGCAGACCAAAATAGACCCTTTCACCTTGACCACTTACTTTTCTCCATGGCAAGATTCTTGTAGGTGCCCCGTTCATATCACACATTTTTAGAACCGCAAACACAAAGCCTGGAGCCCATCCCTTGCCCAAGAGCCTCGGAGCTTAGATGTTAACTGTGGCACAATTAACTTCAAGGAGAACTTCAAAAGCAACAGAATTAACAAACCAGACCTGGTAAACGGGTGCGGAGGCACTCACACAGAGCCCGAGGGCACTGTGAACCCTTGCCTTTGGGGCTGCTAATCAATCTGGGAAAAGGAAGTATAAGAAGAGGCTGCTAGGAGCAAGGAGGAACCCTGGGGATCCCAGGGGGCTGGGGGTGCCTGCCTTTTGGAAGATGCACCAGCCTGTAGTGAGAGCCAGGCAAAAGGCGATAAAGCAAACGCACCTTTACCTTACCACCAGCAGCAGACAACGCTGATGACTATATCTCAGGAAATGAGCCCGTGTACAGCAGTGCAGGAGTGACAGGTGGGCAGTTCAGAACACTGTTAAGAGATGGTTTAATTTCCCCCAGTTCAAGCTTTTTATTGATTGACATATTCAGAAATGAATTCTTTTTGTTCTAAATCTCAGAATGATGTAAGCCATCACAATATAAGCTTTGCCTGTGTTTTCCCCATGTTACTGTGGATTCAGAAATCATTCTTTTTCTCCCCATGTGTATCTGCTGATAGTCTGCCAGTCGATCTATTATTTCCCTTAAGAAGAAATCAGGCAATGAGCTTTTATATAAAACACAGAACTAATATTTCTACGGTGCATCCCTTCTGATGTTTCCAAGTTATCAAAAGCTTGCTAGTGTCACTAACAGGAGTGACCACAGCCCTCCTGTGTCCTGAGACACTTCTTCCTTCCAGGGGCTCCCAGCTGTCTGACAGCATCCCCAAGTGAAAGTGCTCCATATTCCTTCAGTGGCAGCTGATAGCCCTTTCCTCAGCCCAGTGGGGTCACAACACAGAGCCCCCCAGGACCTCCACCGCTCAGTTGCAGGAGACAAAGAGAAAGAAGAAAACAGTCAAAGTCCAGCAAATCAGCAAGGAGGCGAAACTGGGGACCACATGAAACTGAGAGTACCACATCGGCCTTGTCAGGCATCAAACCAGTCTGAAACCTGAGGAATCTCTCCAAGTAATTCATCGAAAAGGTACCAGGACAGTAGCGACAATCAGAAGAGGAGAACAAAAGAGAACTGGCACTATAGGAATGGAACCAGTGATGAGATGCCTGGGAGATATTTCTTCTCCCCACTGACCCAACATATTGCAATGAGAGCAAATGTCTGGCACAATTTCAGCACAAATATGTTGTGTGGCTATGTAGAGCTTCCCACCCCATGTGCACAGGGTGGGGTCCTGGGGAAGTTTCCGAAAGGTCGGCGAAAAATGTGTCAATTGCGTGTCATTTCCTGCAGCGCGTACCGCATCTCTGCAGAGAGGACAGCTTCACAATCTCCATCCCCAGGCAGGGTGGCAGGCAGCCTCCTCCAAAACCCACAGTCTGTACCCTCCATACTCAACCTGAGCTGTGGCATCAGGAAGGAGTGGGTCCCATTTGGAACACGAGGACAGAGGCCAAGAGGCTAGCTGAGCACCATCGCCGTATGCTAAGACACAGCTCAGGCCCCGTGGTCAAAGTGCCAGCACTTGATTCTCCACATGGCCACTCATGTGTGCACTGGAAGAATCAGCTAACCTTTTCATGCCTCAGTTTACTAATCTATGAATTGGGAATGAGACTACCATATCATGCTACTCAGTGAGTTAAACGAGAGAATCCACGTAACATGCCTCTGAAGAATGACTGGTACGAGGCGGAGACAGACCATGGTGTTGACTGAGGCCTGCTTTTTGCCCAGCTGTATCTGAATTTGGTACAGAAAGATGGAATAACTGGGTACCGGCTTCCAGAGTCTCTGGTTCCTTCAGTTTACAGGGGTCTGCTCCTGGGATGACAATGGTTGCTGTCACCTTGCTGCTTTCAGGCTACCAAGGTGGTAACATAAACCCAGGGTGCCTTTTGCATTTATCTTCACTTTCTATACATGACTTTTAAGTACAAACAACTGCCTGGATGTCACTTGGGGTGAAAGAAAGACCAGTGCGGTTTACATGGTGAAGTGTCACCAAGACTGCCGAACCTTAACTTGGGGGGTAGGGGTGGGGCTGAGCCTCACTTCACACTGAACAGCACCCCAAGCCCTGTTAGTGTAATTCTAAGAGAATGTCTTGTGATGTCGTGAAGCTGCTGAGCTGGAACTTAGGATCCTCTGCCTCAGGCATCCAGAGATCTGAGCTTAGAGGCAGGAGGCATCACACCTAGTGCTAATGTACGACTTCTGACCACAGAAACCAATTGCTAAAAAGAGAAAGAAAGCTAATATCCTGAGCACTGAAGATGTGCTATAGCAACTGATGGTGATGGTGAAACCCAGCACTTCTATTTACAAAACCAATTCCTAAGAACTTCCAAAATGTTGAAGACGTCTGTACATAGCCATTATGTGAGGCGCAGGGACTGCTAATATTTAGACGGTGCGCACTATAGGCGGTGCCTTCTTCTCCACCACACGCAGCTCACAGGCAAGGCGGCTCAGGGTCGAGGGCCTCGGTTCCTAATCACTCAAGATCCTGCAGGGTGGCACTGCAGCAGGTGACAGACCCGGGATGTGCCATAGCCCAGCAGGGGACCCAGCGCATCTGTATTGGGAGCAGGTCATTCGCTAGAGAACCTTAGCCGGGGATCGTCAGGATGAACTGACACGTCCAGAGCACAGGCACCCACACAGCCTCATTCTGATAAATGGGCAGGAGACACCGGACAGAAGATGCATGCGATCCCGCTCAGGAACGCAGCACCCGAGCAGGACCAGAGCCCGCTGGGGCAGGCAGGAGCCTTCCCAGCCAGGACCCGGTGCGCTGCCTGGCAGCTGACCAACAGCTGCACGGGGCCCTTGCCAAAGCCCAGCCTGGAGGCTGACCTGGAACCACCACCTTGGGAACTGTTCTCAGACACCACACAGGGTGAGGACATTGCGGAGCTCACAGATCTATGTGCTGACTCTGTGTACATTTTGAACATTTTCATAATTAAACCTTCAAACAATTAAACATGTTTCTTGAAATGTTACCAGTATTTAAATAGGTCACATTGAAAGTTATATTACCAAAAATGCTTTACAGGAAAGGACTGTGTCTTTCTTAGACATGCAAGTGGATGTGCAATTCAAAGAAAGGGTGAAGTATTTGGAAATTTTATGTGATCTAACATAATAGTTGAAATCACGTAAGAGTTTGGATTTACATGTGCTGTGTGAATTCCACATTGTACATCCATACACATACAGAAAATGGAAACAGAGAAAGCAAAAGGGAAAGAGAAAAAGTAAATCACAAGCCCGCTTAGTAAAAAAGAATAGATGGTATAATTCAGGTTTTGCTGTTTTCTGTTTTCTTTTGGGGGGGGATGGGGAACATATTGCAGATTCCCAAGGAAGTGCGGTCGATGTCCGCAGCATCCTTGGTGGCCCCTGGTTGGCTATTTGCACATGGATGGACATTCAGCCCATTATCGGTGAAGAAATCCTGAGTGAAATGTGCGGCTTTCTCCTCCTAATATTCCCCACTGGAGCAGCCATGGCTCATTAGCACAGCTTGGTTTGTGTGAGCCTGATATTTTTCTCTCAGGTGGGTGATCCAGACACTTCCATGTATTCATTTCTGTCACTGTGTCTAAGTTTGGTTGTAAAGACAGTTACATTTATTTCATTTTCATATTTAGCTTTAGTTTATTTTTCCTCTTGAGAACCCCACAGAATGTCTTACATTTCTAGTAAGACATAAAGTTTTAAAATTTATCTTTCTTAAGATTCTAAAGAGTTTATTTTGGGTCTCCTATCTCCAGTATATTTTATCTTTCTCTTAGGGTCAAGTTCATATTGCATAAGTTTTTATTACTTTAAATTTTTCATTTTTTATTAATTTTCTTTCAAATTTGGTAATAAACTGATCTGCTTATAAGGAAAATAACTGTGGGAAAATTCTGCATATCAGCTCTGATAATAGAAAAGAACTAGACAGCCCAATTTCAGATGTGTGTGAAAACTGAATTTTATTTATATATAAGACCAGTTCTTTCTACTTGTAACTTTTTTCTTTACTTCAAAAATTATAACAGAAATAATGTTATTACAAACAAAAGCTGAGTTTCAAACAAACGATTAATCATGCTTTCCTCTCATTCAAATAGCCACAAAATTCTCCCACACAGGCAGTAGCATCTTTCCTTCAAAATTCTTTCTATACAAGTAAAAAACTTGGGTTTCTGTTGATATTATCTGCCTTTTCTTATTTTTTGAATGATAATAAGCACCACACTGAAGGTTTTTTAAATTTTAAAAATCATTTATTTATGTATTTGGGGCAGGGTCTCGCTACATAGCTTCAGCTTGTGGTGATCCCCTTGTCTCGGCCTCCCCAGCTCTGGGATTATGGGTGTCTGCCTGCACACGCACGGCATGTGGTACCGGGGATTGAACCCAGGTCCTTGCACTTGCCAGACAGGCGCTTACGGAGTACTGAGCTATCTCCCTGGCCAGCAATGTGCAGTTTGATTTCTCCTGTAGCTGCCACAAACCAGGGACAGTGCCTCGGCCAGCCTGGGCCCAACCAGCTCAACACTCACATGTCCACGTCCACACACTGACACTGGTATTTCCGTAAAACAGAACCCTTGGGCTCCAACCTCTGGACAAAAGGTATATTATCTATATTTTCTAATTGAGTAAGATTTTGATTTGAACATTTGTCATTTATTTGCTTTTTATGTATTTAGTACAGGGTCTACAGGGTCTCACTACACAGATTGGACTCGTAATCATCCTCCTGTTTTCAGCCTCCCAAGCGCTGGGATCACAGCCACACACCACCCAGTCTCTGTACTCGCCCTAAGCAGGCGCTTTAGTCTGCTGAGCTATCTGGCTGGCCATTGATCATTTATCTCTTGAGACCTTCTCAGCAATTACCCAGCTCTGAAGACAGTGATTCCCTACTCATGGCTGATCAGGGGAGCAGTTTGCACCTGAGGCCTGGCCCTGAGAAGACACAGGCTTCTGATGGCCCGGCCCACCCAGAGCACTGTCCCTCACCCTTCCTGGCTAGGCTCTGGGCAGCAGCTCAGCCACCCTGCCCCTCGTCACCTCCTGCCACCGCCCTGCCAGCCCTTCGTCCTTGCACAAGTTCTGCGAGCAGCATTATTAGTAGCTGGCATTCCACAGGGCTAAAAGAAACTCCCCTGACGATGTCGGTGGTCAGTCCGATCCCGGGGCTGAGGCCCGAACTCACTGGCCACCAGCTCCCTTCCGGGCCCTCCGGAGTCAAGCACGTGCTGGCAGGCGCGCTGCAGTGGAAGCCTGGCAGCCTGCGGGAGAGCTGGGGTCCCTTCAGCTGTGAGTCACAGCTCTTCAAGACCAGACACAACCATTCTCAAACTGGATCAGCAATTCTCTTCTTTAAAAAACAAAACGGAAAGGCCCCTCTGTTGACCAGGACAGTAGGAAGCCAGCGTCAGTTCTGTCATTTTCTCCTAAGTAAGCAAAGACTTGGTGAGCGTGGGCAAGATGAGGCGACGAGAAGAAAATGCACTTTGATAATAACTACCAAGGTCCACTGACAGACACAAATTCTAAGTAAGCTATTCAGCATGCCACAAACAACTAAATCAGCTCGAGTCTCCTCAGAAGCCCAGAGGACACTGTTTATTCTTTTACTTTCCTAATGCAATAAAACGACACAATAATACTCATGTGGTTCTACTTAAACATGTGACTTTAGGTCAAGTTATTCAAAGCATATGTTCAACTCCCTTAGCTTATACAACTCTGGAAGACAAATTTCATCCACCAAGTGCTAAGTGGGGGCTAGAAACATATTTTTAGTGCTCAGTCCTGTCAGCTACCTCCGGAGCTCAGCACAGGTTTCTCTGGGGACGCAGAGGCAGCACCCCCCCCCCATGCACGCTACTCAAGTCACCCTTCTCTGTGCCTGGCCAGCCTTCCCAGCAATGGGACACAACACCCAACACTCACACCTGCAAGGAAGAGGGGACAATTGGGCTTGGAGGTTCACTCCATGGTCCTTACACTCTAGGGCTGAAGGGCATGGCAGGAAGGAGGTGTGCCGGGAGGAGAGCAGGGGACAGAACCGACGAGGGAGAGGCCGGCCACCAGACGTGCTGCCAAGGCCGGGCCTCCGTGGCCCACCCAGACACAAGCAGGAGAGTACTTCCTCGCCCCCTAAGTGGCTCCTGCCACTGTTGGCACAGGAGCCTCACTACCACATTCCACCCCTGCTCAACTTGACATCTGAACACAGCCCTTCCAGCCACAAAGAACATCCAAATAAGGAAGTGGGGAAGAATTCACAATGCAGATGATCTCACAGCTTCCTTTCAAGGCCAACTTGTCTTTTCTTACGTTTCTGTGAATAACTCCTACAAGAAATGTCTGTCACTTAGATGGCTAGAGGAACGTGCACACTGCATACAGCTGGGGAAACCCAAGTTCCTGACCACAGTATACAGCACCGCCTTTTCCCTGTGAAGCTGCATGGGGAGCAGGAGCCTGCAGTATCAGGCTGGTGGTGGCCCAAGGCAGGGAGGCTGGCACAATGGAAGATGGCCAGAGTCCTCGTGTTACACTGGAGAAACATAAGTCTGCACATACCGGGAGGATGGGAGCTTATGGTGTCCAAGACGAGCCTGGGTCCAAATGGCACAGCAGAAGCAGGGCTCCCTATTATTCCGACCACTAAATTTTATCAGATAAAGAGCAAATACTAAGTCTTATATTTCTAAGTTCCCAAATTTCTATCTGGAATCGGGCAGGCACTCATTTAGCTGTTGAATCAACTACTTCAGTGCCTTCTGCGTAAGAAATGCAGTAGTTGCTTCTTAAAACCACTTACGCGTCTAACTAGCAGAAACTCCCCTCTAGTTTTTTTTCTCCTCCACTTACATGACAGCAGTAGAAAGAAAGAGCCAACTTCGGCTATGTCACATGATACTGCCCTGGTGTGACAGAGCTGTGCAGGACACACGGACAAGGGCCCCAGAGGCGGGTCGGAAAGGGGCGGGGCTGTGGCTCCTTAGAAGAAGGCACCCGTGAGCCACATCTCTGCACCAATAGCCAGGGGCAGGGGCAGCGCGGGCCAGGGGCTCAGAATTCCTTCATGCCTCAATGCGGCAGCCGCAGATGCTGGTCCAGGCATGTGGAAGGCACGTCCACGGCCCTCACAAGCTTCTGGGCAAAGAGGCCAAGCAAACACGAGGCCCACTGCCACCAGCAGAGGCACACGGAGTGCGGCACAGACACGCGCAGAGTGCTGGGTAGGAGAGCAGCCCTGCAGAGAGAGTGGCTAGTGCTATTGTAGTGTTACCAGCCGGGTGATTCTGAAGGAGACTGGACCGCACTGAGAAGCATGAATGGCCGCTGCCCTTGTGAGAGGGACGGAGCACCATCGAGGCTCTCTTTCTCATTGGGCAATGCATATGTGGGCACATGCTTATAATCTCAGCTCTCTGGGAGGCTGAGGCAGGAGGAACGGAAGCTGGAGCCTAACTTGGGCAGCTTGGGGGCTTAGGGATAATGTCTCAAAATAAAAATTAAAACAGGCAGGGACGTAGCTCAACCCCAATCTTGGCTCCAATCTGTGGTTTTAAACACACACACACACACACACACACGCACACGCACACGCACACGCACACGCACACGCACACAGTCATTTTATTCGCAGGTCACCTGCACTCCCCCAAAAGTTGCAGCATACCACAGCAACCCCTTTGTGCTTGTGGTCCAGCACACTGCTTTCAGGAAACCTCTCAGGAGCTGGGCTGCTGCCTTCCATAGCAATAAGAAGCTGAACTACTACCCTCAGCACACAGAGGTCAGACACTTCAAAAAGGCGGTAGCAGGAGGGTCTGAAAGCCGCCCCTCCCTCCTGAGGCTTCCCTGCCAGGCACAGCTCTCTGGGACAGCGTTGGAGAAAGCACCTCGGGCCTTGGTCGGCCTCACGCTGGCAGGGTCTGCTCAAGAGCCAGAGGCAAAGACGGAGCCAGAGGTGAAGAGCACCTAAGAACTGCAGGGAAAAGGACGCAACAAGGGCCTCTCAATATCCCGAGGAAGTGTCATTCCACTGGCTTCATATTGAAAATGCACTCTCAGGTCAGTCATTGGTAAAATAAAGAGGAGAGGTGAAAGTATTTTAGATTTTGGAGGAATGATAGAAAACAGATGAATGCAAAACAATGCAAGATAAGTTTTTAAAAATTTATTCAGCAGTACAGATATAGCTTCGTAGCACACTGCCTGCTTGCCTGGCAAACATAAGGCCTTGAGTTTCACTCCCAGTATAAAAACAAAAACCAAAACTAACAGGGAAATGCTTAAATTTTTAAAAATTATTATAAACAACCAGAGAAACCAAAGTAAAAATCAAGTTTGTATATTTATTTTGGGGACTCTGAGCCTAAACTCAGTCACCGATCCTTAAAATACATAGTCTACACCTTCAGATGTCTACAGAAGGGAAGAGGTAACTAACACAGACCACACAGACCACACAGCCCGCAGCCCCAAGCAGGCCGAGGTGGCGCAGGGGTGGTACCAGCAGCCAGAAGCCACAGCCACACCTGCTGTGCAGCTATAGGACAGCCCGGAGCAGGAGCCAGCTCGGGCCTGTAGGAGGGCAAGCTGTGGTCACAGTGCCCTGGCCTTGCCACAGATACAGACTGGGGTCAGGGGGCAGGGAGGTACTGCTAGTGTCCAGAGTAGCGCTCTCTCACTGACAGGCAGCAGAACTGAGCTTCCTAGACAATCTGTGCTGAGGACAGCCAGCCGTGCGATACTGTGATTCCAGCTTCCGCCTCCCCTTTCACTTCAGAGTCATCCACTTTCCTGACTGGGTCTCAGAGCTGCCTGCACGAGGCCCAACCTCCATGTGAAGGGAAGAAGCAGCCCTGAGCTCTCAGGATGTGACCAAGGCATCTGGCACCTGGGGGAAGCCGACGATGGCCCAGCAGTCCAGGGCCAGAGCCTCGGAGAGCGTGAGACGCACAGACCAGACCCGAGGGCACAGGCACAAAGACACGTCATACAAGACGGATCCAGAAAACCCATCAGCTTAGTCATGCCAGCCTGCCGTGGTGCACTTCAGGAAGTAAAGATCACTACTTTCTTTGAGAAGCTTAAAAGCCTAAAACCCTGAAGCCCCACCCTCATCTGCCTACGCTCCAGTGCTGAACTGTACCTTTATAAGGAGCTCACCAGCTCCTAGCTTCTACTATGCATTTCCAGTGAAAAAGACAGGTACTCCAGAGAAAGGACAATGAAATTGGAAGGGTGGATCGAGCTTTTTTTCCATCCAAACCTGAGGACACGAAACTAAGCTGTAGTCGGAGGTGGGGGGTCAGGAGCACCCCAGCCAACCATCCAGGAAGACAGCACACCTGGCCTGAGGCTGGGCCTCACGTGGCGCATTCGTGGACAAGGAGCACTTCCTCTTAGATCCCAGTGGCGGTGACAGTGTTCCAACCAGGTTCGGTAGTGTTTCCTGAGCACCTGCCTGATCGGAATCGTGGGGACTTCGTTGATCCCCTTGGCAGCGCCCTCAGCACGCTCAGGCTCGCTTCCCAGCACCCTCCCTCCCAGCTCTCCCTTGCTTGCCCCAAGGCTTCCTGACAGTATGTTTACTGGATTAATAATTTCTACCGCCCACAGGGACAGGTGGCACACTGTAAGCCTAGCACTCTGGCAGCTGAGGCAGGCGGATCCCAAGGTCAAGCCCTGCTGGGGCGACTTATGTTACCTGAAATAAACCAGACACATAAGTACAAGTGTCGCATGGTTAGTTTACAAGAAGCCCAACGTACAGATAATTTAAGCAAAAAAATAAGAGACAGAAATTAGGAAACAGGGAGACAGACCATCTACAAATGGAAAGAGAAACTAGAGGTAAAGGGAAGGGGGAGGCATAGGAGGTAAGAGGGAGTTAAGAGGACTAAGATGTGTTGCATGCGTGGACCAGCGCCCCCTGCTCCCCAGGACGCATTCAGGGTGGATAGCAACCATGTGCTAAACAACACAGAGGGACACAAAACAAAACAAAAACGAAAAGGAGTGAGGAACGCAGCTCAGTGAAAAGCTCTGGGTCCAGCCCTGGGGTGCTGCCAGCAAGAATAAGGACGACAGCAACAGCCACAACTGCATAACTAACGCAGCCACGCAGGAGGGGAGCGCTGAGAAAATTCAGATGGTCCACGGATGTGGACTAGCAAAGGATTCAGCTCACTGTTCATTTCTATCAGAGTAACTCAACAACGCCTTTCAACATAACACAGGCAACGAACTAGCGCTAGCAGCACTTGCCACACTGCTAAGCAAGACGGCACCTTCTGCATCACGTCGTCGTGCTGTGCCAACTACTACCAGGGTGGTGCAAAGCAGCCCTGTGGATGGCACACTGCTCACTAGAGATGTACTGTGCTATATCACAGCTTGATTTTACTTTAACATCTCCGTACTTCCACTTCGATTTGATTACCTTCACTTAAGAAATTGTAAAGATTTTGTTTTATGCATTTAGAAACTTCATTCTGAGACAAAGCTTCAGGTTTGCAGATTCCACGGGGCCACCACAGGCATCCATGGTTCAGAAGCACTGAAGGCCTTGTGTTCTGCAGGGCGTGACTTTCCATGACCTGCTTCCCTCCTAACTATGCATGCTAAGGAAGCCTCAACAAGGACTGTATCAGGCGCCCAGACAAGATGCAAAACTGGACAGAATTCCTCTGCAATCCATCTAGACATACGGCCTATCAATCTTTCTGTGGTGAATACTGCTGTTTGCATCGGAAATTCTTCACCTCCTCTCCCTCCCTGTCACATCCACCCATAACCCAAGATAAAGAAAAAGCTTTATCCCACTATCTTCCCACCAGTGTGGGCGACTGTAAGCCAGCACTTCCTGCATAGCTTCCGGCAGGCCTGTGTTCTTCTCCTGCCCCACACCATCCAGATGGACCCGGTCTATGCCAGGAGAACCAAGCCCAACCTCAGCATCTGAGTAGGGGTAAGAGAAGCTTGTGAGGCCTGGCACTTTGCACACCAGTTCAGGGTGTGTATTTCAGGGCTTTTAGGTGCATTTCAATTTACTCAAAATAAACTGTAGAAAATGCTGATTAGGTGAAGTGTAAAAACTGTAAAATATTGTGCTGTCAATTGCAAAGCCCTGCCGCAACGAGCCAGATTGCATTCAAATATTAAAGGCATGGAAACCCTCAGTGAGTAATTGCCAGGCTCACTTAGCTCTCATGTGACTATAAATACTGAGTTTCATTATAATCATTATTCTGCTTCCTTCGTATGCAGGAATTTAAAAGCACGATGCATACATTTTTGGGGGATTTAGATAACTGCGAACCTCCAGTTTAAGAAGAAAGTAAACACATTTCCAAGGCAAGTTAAGAGATGCCAAGAAATCATAGTTTCAGCCAAACAAGATGTGCTCATTCATGGTCTACATTGAGCTCAGAGCCAGGGGCTGGAAGCCAGTGGGGACAAAGATGGGGACAGGGCTATGGTAAGCTGACCATCCTGTTCCGCAGGCAAGGCAGATACATTCAGACACTCCACGGAGACAGCCTGCTAGGGGGGTGCCGTGGGACCCCACTTGGAAGAGGAGGGGACGAAGGACACGGGTTGATCACAGTGGCCCATTTCTTGAGGAGTGGTAATCCAAAAGCTGCAACTGCCGTCTCACCAGAAAACCACTGGGACGAGGGCGCAAGCACGAGTAGTCCGAAGGTCCTGGCCTGCACAGTCCCTTGGTGTGGCAGAGGCGTGAAGCAGAGGGCAAGAGGGGCTTGTCAGACACAACCAAGGCAGGAGTCCCGCCAGTTCCCGGGAACCTTGCTGCGATAAGATGTCACGTGCCTCCATGCCTGTGTACTACGCACCCCACGTGCGTCCCTGCGCGTGCCTCCGTACTACGCACCCCACGTGCGTCCCTGCGCATGCCTTCGTACTACGCACCCCACGTGCATTCCTGCGCATGCCTCCGTACTACGCACCCCACGTGCGTCCCTGCGCATGCCTCCGTACTACGCACCCCACGTGCATTCCTGCGCATGCCTCCGTACTAC
>PVJA010028767.1:0-27305 GCA_004027025.1 Myocastor coypus | reverse complement strand
TTTTTTTTTTTTTTTTTTTTTTTTTTTTTTTTTTTTTTTTTTTTTTTTTTTGGCTTTTTGACTTTTTGAGACAGGGCCTCACTATGCAGTTCAGGCTGGCCTTGAGCTCACTTTTGTAGCCCAGGCTGGTCTCGAACTCGCACTGATCCTCCTGCCTCAGCCTCCCGAGTGCTGGGATTACAGGCATGCGCCACCACACCCGGCGAGCTTTGGTTAATTATTAAAAATTCTCGGGCCCAGCAGGATGGCTCAGTGGTCTAAAGCGCCTGCTTAGGAAAGCTTAGGTGGCTGCAGGGACCGCGGTTCAATCCCTGGCACCACATGCTGTGCCAGTCCTGCCCTCAGGGCAGGCTGAGCCGGCCATAAAAATAAATAAACAAACAAACAAAAGTTCTGAAACAAGAAAAAATAAAATAAAATAAAAATTCTTAAAAAAAAAAAAAATCTCATTCCATGCTTTCGGAGATGAAAGGATGAGTAGGAAGCACAGCTGCCCCCACCATGGGGCAGGCAGCGGCAGGCGCAAGCTCTGCAGGCTGGGAAGTTGTAAACCAAGCACTTTGCAAGGAGTGCTTGGTAATGATTAGCTGTTTAACAATCCTTCACAGCTCATCAGGCGCCCTAACCTACAACCCTTTGGTACTGTAGATTTCAAAACATTTTTTTTAAATCATAAACTATATTTTGCAGAGCAGCTTTAGGTTCAGAGTAAAATTAAGCAGAAGTACAGCAAGTTTCCATATTTCCAGTCCCCACACCACGTCCTCCTCCACCCGAAACATTTTTAAAAGCAGTAACAGAATCCTTGGCTCCTCTTCTTTTCCAAAAGCGGAATCTAGATGCAAAATCAAGGCTCCGCTGCTGCTCAGGCTGAGGTGGGTGCAGGCCCCACCTCCGTGGAATCTCAGCGCAGCAACCCCAGTCCTACAGAGAAGCCCCAGTGCAAACCCGTTCGTTTATCACAAAGCACCACACCGCAGGCAAGTCTGAACGCAGAGGTTTCAGTGTAAAAAGACAATTCCTATATTAATGTTTTTTGTCTAAGGAGAAAAACGACAAGCGCGCCACAGGCTCACCACCTTCCTAGTGCCTAGTTTCAAAGCTGGGCTTGGGAGCCGCAGGTCTGTGTTGTAAGGAGGCCGAAGAGCTAGGAAGCAGCTCCTGGATAACAAGATGTGGGAGGGCCAAGGTGGAAGTTATTCTCTGGGCAGCAGTAGCGACCAGCATCTGTCCTGGCTGAAAAGAGTGGGTGTTTGTTCTGAGACTCAGTTTCCCCACTCCTGCTACCAAACAGGGCTCTACCAGGCCACCAATCCAAGAACGAGAAGATAGGACCCCAGAAACAGGGCCCAAGGGAGCTGTGGTGGCTTAGGTAGGGCTCATCCAGAGGCTGGGACAGAATCAGGCCTTTTGTCCCAGGGCTCCTGTGGCAGCGTGAGCAGTGTGGCCTCTGAGGCCTGGGCACTGCTCCTCACCCTGGCCAACCGGCAGCCTTGGGCGCAGTGCTCCTGGCTCCTCTCGCAGCCTGGCTCACCCGAGGCCTGTGCCCACTCTGACCCGACAGTCCACTTGAGTTGTAAGAACCTGCAGGCCGGCAGAAAACTACCTTTGCGCATTTCCGAGGTCTCTGAGTCAGCTAATGGCCACGGAGTTTGCCAGACACCAGCACATCTCTCAAGGCCATTTCTGTAAGTAAAGACCCACCAGGTGTGGTGGCTCTTACTTGTAATCTCTAATCTCTGGAGGATGAGGCACGAGGATCTTTACCTGGAGTCTAGTCTGGGCAACCTAGCAATTTAGGTAGATCTTGTCTCAAAAAAGGGTGGGGGCTGGCAGGGGGGCGGAATATCACTCAGTCCCTGGGTTTAATACTCACCACTGGGAAAAAACAGAAAGGTGACCGCCTAGCTCAGACCAGAGCAGGGCAGAAGAGGGAGGCAGGCCAGTAGGTGGACTTTGGGCCATCAGGTTAGAAAGGTGGTGAGAGGCAGGCTTAGCTTTTTTTTTTTTTTTTTTTCCGGTACTGGGGATTGTACTCAGCACCTTGAACTTGCCAGGCAGGTGCTTATTCTTCATTCTTCTAAGCTATCTTCCCGGACCTTAGCTTTCCTTTTTGGTTTTATGTTTTTTGAGACAGGGTCTCACCAAGTAGCCCAGGCTGGTTTTGAACTCTTAGCGATCCTCCTGCCTCAGTCTCCCCAAGGCTGAGACCATAGGCTTGCACCATCATGTCCGGCTCTCTCCGACTCACACCGCATCCCTGCGGGGTAACAGGACGGCGGTGGAGCCAGGAAGCCCATGGCGGGCTCCTGGTTCCGCGAGTGCCAGAACTCAGGGATGCTGGGAGTCGGAAGCGCAGGAGGGCAGCGCTGGGTCTGCACAGGCGCGGCCGGGGCGCGAGCGGTTGGGAGTGCTGGGCTGAGCGGTCCGCGGCTGCCCTCTGGTGGGCACTCGGCGCCACGGCAGGCACCTCCTGCGTCCGGCACGTAGGCGCTGAGCGCGCCGCTCTCCGGCCGCGGGCGGGTGGGGGCGCTGAGCATGCGCACGCGTGCCCAGAGCAGCCTGGGCTGGGTAGCGAGCGCCCCGCGGGAGCGCCTCCTGGCCTTCCGCCGCGCCCGACCCCAAGCCGCGCGCGCGACACGGCAGCTCCCTGCACCCGGCCTACCCGGCCCAAACCCGCTCCAGCCCGGCCTAATGCAGCGTAACCGGGGCCTAACTCGCGCTTAACCCGCTCTAGCCCGGGCTTCGGAGGCTTAGCCCGGCCTAATCTCCCGGCAGGCCGAGCGCCCACGCGCTGGGGGTGACCCGTCCGTCCTCCCCGGGTGCGGCCTATGCGGCGCGGTCTCCCGGCTCCCGGCCCCGCCCACTGGCCGCCGACTCTTGCTGGGAGTCCCCCCCCAACCCCCGAAATCAGGTCCAATCCGAGTGTCGCGCTTGCGGTGCCCTTCCCGGGCAGCGCGGGCCCTTCCCGTGCTCCCGTTTCCAGGGGTCCCTGCTGCGAGGAGACCTCCCCTTCGACACTGTGCCTGCCAGCGCAAGTCCCCTTCGCCCAGGTCCCGCGGGCGGGGTGCGGTCGCGCTCTGGTCGGGTCTACCCCGCAGTGGCCCTCAGCCTGGTCAGGGCGCAGAGCCGCCTCCGGGCCGCGGGGGCAGGGACCTGGACCCTGTGAGGGGTTGGGCTTAGTGGGAGCCGCGATGTCACGTGTTCTGGTGAGGTGAACAGACCGGGCCACCTCACCGGGGTGTGGTGCAGGGTCCTGGTCACACCACAGGTCCAGAGAGGTGCAGATGACCTGGGTCCCAGAGCAAACCAGTGACCCAGGTGGAGCAAGACCCCAACTCTCCAGACAGCCCCTTCCTTATTTTATTTTTAATGTGCTTGGTACAGGGTCTCACTATGCAGCTTGAACTCCTGGTGATCATCCTATTTTCAGTCTCCCCCAGCGCTGGGATTCCTGGCATACGTCACCATGTTCACTGTCAGTGTGACCAGCTCAGCGTGCCTGGAGGTGGAGACATCATAGCACATGCTGGGATTCCAACCTAGGTCCCTGGCCCTGCTTCCTTCCTTTATTGTATGCATTTCCCAAGGCCTGTGGTGAATGCTGGCCCACAGCTGCAAACAAGGTGCTTGTCCAGAGTGTGTTTCGCCTGGAGTATGTGAGGGGAGAGTGTGTGTGGCCACAAATGTGTACCCTGACGCTCTTGCCATGTGTGTGCTGGATGTGAGAGGCACACACATGACGATGTCCCACGTGAGGTCACAGCAGAGCAGGAAAATTACAGCACACTGCCCTGCCCTCACCATGTTTGGGGTTTCTGGTGTCCATCACCTGTTTCTCTGCTGGTCAGGCAGTGGAGGGCGCTAGTGTGGGGCCATAGACGGCTCCACAGATAGCTCAGGGGCACAAGTGCCAGCCTGGCCCTGTTGGTAACTGAGCCTTGTAGTGTGAGAGCAGCGGGCAGCAAGCAGAGCTGCCTCAGCTTCCCAAGTTTCCCTGTAGTTCGTCACCTGAGCCCAGCTTGAGTCAGATCAGAGATGGCACTGGATCCACTAGGAATGCAGACTCTGCTTTGAACTGTGTCTAGAGAGCCATTTTGGCTGCAGCCTCCGGCGTCCACCCCACACCTGTCTTCCTGGAAGCCACTTTCGGCTACAAGCATAATAGCTTGGGAGTACTGCTGTAAATCTGGTGTCTACCGTTTTTTTTTTTTTTTTTTTATTCCTCTTTTGCGGTACCTGGAACCTATCTCAGGACCTTGCACTTGCCAGGCAGGTACTTATGCCACTGAGCTATATCCCTGGCTCTGGGATGCTAGTGTAGAAGCAAGCTCCTGAAACGGATTCTGCATGCAGCACTTCCTTGCCAGGGCGTCACAATGGTCATCAGTGACTAGATGACCTGCCCATCTGTTGGCCAAACCATATTCTTTATTATTCCGGTGAACTTGTGTTCTTTAAAGGGGGCAAAAAAACGTTCACCATGAGGTAGCATGCCAGAAGTCTGCTTCCTTACCTGACAGTCACTGTGTCCCTTGATCACGTCCAGAGGCTGTGCTGGGTGGGGCCCTGTTCCTTTGGGTATCTGTTAAGATGCGCTATGATTTCGAACAGTGATGAAATCAATGAGGGCTACATTGCTGCTCCCACTCTGTCCTCATCCAGCTGCACAGGACTGGGTGTCAGAGACTTTGTTCAAAAGGTTGCCACTCAGCAGGACCGAGGATGCCTGCTTCTTAGCTTTCCAGGTTCTTCTATAATCTCTGTGTTCATTGCTTCCTCTCCTAATCTCTTCCAAAGTGGGGCTGTAGAAATCTCTGATTCTAAAACGGTGTAAATCCTTTCTGCAAAAGGCATCTCAGATCCAGCCGCTGCTGCTGACTTACTGATGGCCACGACCTGTGGCCTTGGGGAGGCGGAGGGCAGTCTGCCTGGTCTGTAATAAGAAGGCGTCCTCCCTGTGGTGAATAATAGAACAAACGCTGTTGGCGCGTGCTGGATGAAAGCACATGAGCAGTCACAGTGTCTCTGGGTTAAACGGATAGGCTGAGGGGGCTGGGCAGCCAGCTAGGCCATGGTCCTTCTAGGAGGGAGTACTGCTCTGCAGAGAAGCCTTCTGCTAGAGAGGGTTTCTGTTGCCTCCAAGATTTTCCCTGCAGCTCACTGCCATGCAAAGGATTCGAGCTGAAGGTAGGAGACACTCCAGGCCTGGGTCTTCCCATTTGTCAGTTGAGGTCGCTGCAGTACAGCCTCAAACCTCCTGTCCATCTGGCTGAGCCTGTTTCTCTGCACAGGGGTGGAGGGATGTATCAGTTTAGACTTCCTGTCCTGTTGTTGAGAGACCAGGCAAAAGCACTGCTCTCAGTATTGTGGGTCTGTGGGTAAGTGTGTACACCTGCTCCACGTGCAGTTAGGAGGAGTCGCAGGCAGAGGATGGGGTGTGTATCTCCGCCCCTCGCCTGCTTATACTTGCTGGCCAGCAAGCCAGCATTGGCCTTGGAAGAGATTAATTTGGAGGGCTGGGGAGATAGCTCAGGGGCACAAGTGTCTGCCGGGCAAGTGGAAGGGCATGAGTTCAATCCCTGGTTCCACACACACACACAAAAAAAGTGATGCATTAAAAAGTAAATAAAAATAGCCGGGCGTGGTGGCGTACGCCTGTAATCCCAGCACTCGGGAGGCTGAGGCAGGAGGATCAGTGCAAGTTTGAGACCAGCCTGGGCTACAAAAGTGAGCTCAAGGCCAGCCTGAGCTGCATAGGGAGACCCTGTCTCAAAAAGACAAAATAAAATAAAATAAAATAAAAATTTAAAAAGGGATTATTTTAGAGATTTTTATCTGAAAAATAGTGTAAGATCTTAGTGTCTGTGCCTCTCAGTCTATGTGCAGTTCTAGAGCAGAAGCCTTGGCTGTGTGGTGGGGTGTGCAGATGCTTGACTTCATTGGACAGCCCCTCGAATTGGAGGGTGCTGTGAGAACCAGCAGGCCACCCCTAGGGAACATGTTGTGTGTGTGTGTGTGTATGCACACGAATTTGTGCACCCCAAGTGAGCCTAAGCCCTCAGACTTGTGTTTTTCCTCCTGTGTGAGCCAGGAGAAGGGAGGGAAATGTAGACTTGGAGAAATGTGCCAGAAAATAGCGCACTTCCTCTTGGAAAACCATTGCAAGGATTCCCTTCTGTGTGTGAGCACTGTGGCCTGTGAGTGGTGCAGGAACGGAGAGGCAGGAACCAAAAAAGATTTGTTTTCTGATAGAAGCCCAATGTGTGGCTTTACATAGAGTTCATGCGTGTGCATGCACGCACGCACACACACACACACACACACACACACACCTACACACTGTTCCTTGTTGCACATTTGTACAACTGGATAACCTCAGCAGTCCTAGGAGTTGTTCCAATTTGCAGTTTGGGAACTGAGGCCCAGGGCTCAGTAAGATGCCTCAGTGGATTCATGCTTTCACGTGCTGCAGCTGACCGGTGGTTTTTTGCAAGGGTTTCACTAAGGGCTGTGCTCTGAAGGGGCATCGGTTTTGTGAGCTTCTGACACCTGGAGTGAGCCGTTCCAGTAACAAGAGAAGGCAGGGTGGTGGGGAGTGGTAGCCTAGACCTGAGTGCTTGCCCTGAGCAACTTGTTTTGCTCACTGAGGCCTGCCTTACATATTGTGAAACACACACGTCTGGAGGGCACAGTGTGATGACATGGGACGAGCACAGTCCCCAGCAGGGAAGCAAACATTTCTATCACACGGATTCCCTGTGCAGCTTGCAGCCATTTCCCATCAAACCCTGACCCCATCTCTAGTGAGATCCACTCATTTTGCCAGTTCTCAAACTCCACATAATGGAATACTGTGTACTCTTAAATAGTTGTATTTGTGCATATCTGGATTTTAAAGCTCGGCATGATTTGGAGATTCATATATGTAGTCACATATGTCAATAATACATTTTTAATTGCTGAAAAACATTGCATTATATAATTGTATCAGAATTTGCCTGTGCACTCACTTGCTAGACATTTAGATTGTAGACAGCCTCACATTTTAATTTATTTTTTAATTTTTAAAATGTTTTTCTTGATACAGGGCCTCGTTACGCAGCTTAGACTTGCAGTGATCCTCCTGTCTCAGCATCCTTAGTGCTGGCCCTGGGATTGCAGGTGTGCACCACTACACCTGCTTTAGGTGGCTGGCATGGTGCAACCAGGGCTCTGGGGCCAGCACAGCATGTAGTACTGGGGATCAAACCTGGGTCCTTGACCTTGCCAGGCAGATGCTTTGCTGAACTATCTCTCCAGCCCTCAGACTTGCATTTTTATAAATGAAGTTAGCCTGGATATTTGTAAATGAGCTTGTGCACTTCCGTTTCTCTTGAGTAGACACCTAGCAGTTGATGGCTAGATCATGCAGCAGATGTGTTTACTTGCTATTATTTGTTTTTAATAATTTTGTTTTTCCATTGATTATAAAATGGTATCTCACTGTGGTTTCATTTATGTTTCTTTGACAACAAAAGCTGTTAAATACTTTTAATGTCACTATTGGACTTTATGTTACATTTTGTGAATTATCTAAGTATTTTTGCAAATTTTCAATTGTGGGGTCTTCTTATGGTTGTAAGAGTTTTTTACTGTTCTGAATAAAGGTTTTTCTGTAAAGGTTTCCAATTGCATCATTTTTAATTGAAAAGACAATCATTTTACCACTAAGTGATTGTGCCTTGTCAAAATCTTGAGATTTTGACGATGATTTTGTTGAATGTATAGAATTTTAAATTGATAACATAACCACTGTACAGGTCTGTTCTGGAGTCTCTGTTTCTTAGCTCTGTCCTCTTACTTATGTGACAATATTTTGACTGTAGTTACTTTTTAAGAGAGTCAAGCCAGATAGTACAGAACTTGATCTTCCATCCAAGTACCAAGTAGGTCCCTGTGTAGCTCCTGAGATCAGAAGAGATCAAGTGCATTCAGAGTAATTTAGTCATACACTAGGCCTTGATCTTATTCAATTTAAAATGTGATGTTGTCCTGTAATATTTTTTTGCATGATGTTTGACTTTGTAAAATATTGTACAAAAATATTGTTTATACTGATTTGGAAGTGGTGTACCCAGTGCTCTGGCCTTCCAGTGCTACCGGGTACTTAGTTTTTGTTTCTTTGTGTGCTCTAGGTTGCCTGTATTTCCATAGGAACCTTAAAATAAGCTTGTTGATTAAAAAAAAAAAAACTCCTCTTGAGATTTTGACGATGATTTTGTTGAATGTATAGAATTTTAAATATATTAAGTATTCCTATGCACAAGCATGGTATATTTTGTTATTCTTTTAGTTTATCCTTAAAATCTTTGAGTATTATTTTATAATGTTTTGTTAGAAGTCGTACATATCTTTTGTTACATGTATTCTAAGTAATTTATGTTTTGTTTCTATTCAAATAGTTTGTATATCAAAAGTTTAAAAGATTTAAAATACAGTGCTTCAGTACTGTCTTAAAAGATTTAAAAGGGCTGGCCAGATAGCTCAGTGGATTAAAATGCCTGTTCAGGCAGACACAGGGACTGGGGTTCATTCCCTGGTGTGTTGTGCCAGCCCCACTCTTGGGGTGTGCTGAGATGATAATTGAGATTGAGTATGGTGGCATGTGCCTGTAATCCCAGTACTTGGGAGGACTCAAAACAGAAGGATCACTATGAGTCTGATCTATGTAGTGCGACCCTATAAACCCTGTATTATTTAAATTTTAAAAAAAGATTTAAAATAAGCTGTTTGTCCAGGCTTGGTGGCACACAAATGTAATCCCAGCACTTGGGAGGCTGAGGCAGGAGGATCAGTGCAAGTTCGAGACCAGCCTGGGCTACAAAAGTGAGCTCAAGCCCAGCCTGAACTGTATACTGAAACCCGGTCTCAAAATCAAATCAAATCAAGTCAAATCAAATCAAATCAAATCAAATCAAATCAAATCAGCTGTTTTATTTCAGTTTTCTATTCAGTAAATTTCAATTTCTAGTTGTTTGTTATGAGCAAGTAAAAATAGAATTGATCTCTGTATATTGATCTTGTACCTATTTGCTGGGTAAATTCATATAATTAGTATTTCTGTAGACTCCTTAGGATTTGTTATGTAGACAATCAGACATCTGTGAATATCTGCAACAGCTTCTCTTGCTTTACCTTAACAAGCTTTCCCATTCTACTTGTCTTGCTGCAGAGGCCAGAGCCTCTGTAGTAAATTAAGTAGAATTTAGAAGCAGAAGTGACCCTGCCCGCCTGTTTCCTGGCAGGACACCAGGCCAGTTGGTCTCCTCACCTACTTTTGAGTTGCTCAAGCCTGTGCTACCATGGGGAGTGTGGTTCTGCAGCAGCCACTGTGTGGGCTTGCAAGGGAAAGTGACCCTGGACTTCCTTCAGGCAGCCCTGCAGGTGAAGGAGGAAACACCAGCGTGGCTTGTGTCTCTGCAGCCATGACTGTGGGCTCTGTCAGGCTTTCCTTGGTGGGAGTAGAGTCTGAATAAGTGATATGACGCCAACTGAACTTTTTAAGCAGGGCCTCCTGGATGGTGAAGTCTGAGGAGTCCTATTGGCTCAGGCTCCAACTCTCTCTCCCTTCTCCTCCTGGCCCTCACCCCCATCCTCTCCCTGTAACTCACAGCGTTTGTACGTTTTGGAAGGTCCTCCCTCTTCATTCTTTCTTTTCCTCAATGCAAACCTGCACACACAAGCACTTGTATACCCTCAACTGGACACCTGCAACCTTGGACCAAGAATCAGTGAGGACAAGAAGATCTAGTAGCGGTATGCTCTGTCCTCAGAGTTTCAGGTCATGTTAAAAGTCCTTGGAAGAGGGGAGGAGAAATATTCCAAACACACCTGTCAGCACCTGTGGGGGTAATAAGACAGAAGGCAACCAGACCCGTGTGCCCAGCTGGGGTCCCAAAGTGGGAATGTTGCTTGAGCTCAGGTATTTGAGACCTGTGTGGGTTCCATAACCAGGCACCCCTACTCCCAGTCCCCAAATCACAGAGGTGGTAATGTGGTTTGAATATGATTTATCCTCTCTGAAATGAGTGCTAACTTAATCTTTACTGTGAGATATTAAGAGGTGGGACCAGATTGAGTTGAAGTGATTAAAGGTTCTGTCCTCATGGATGGATTAAACTACTCCTGTGGTGAGGGGTTAGTGCATGGAGGGATACTCAAGAGTTTGCCTGGGTGTTTGGAGTAATCCTTGTCTCTCGCCACAGATGCTCCAAGCCACCTCAGAATTGTGTTAGAGAGAAGGCCATTGGCAGATGGGACCCCTTGCTCTGGGACAGTACCTGAGCAGAAACCACTTTTCTTTGCATGTTACCCCTCCTGTGGTATTCTGTTATTGTCACAACATGGGCTGTCACAAAAGAAGGTCAGCAGGGAACTGGGAGGGTCTCACAAAGCTGCATACAACTCTGCATATAGGGACCACCCATTTTGGGGTTCTTGCTCCGCAAACTCCTTCAATTTGTGAGATTGCGTCTGAGGAGGGGGATTCAGTGCCAGTTACAGCCTGTATTAATGAGCTTTGGTGTGACAGAAATATAACTCATCCTGCTATACCAGAAAGTGATATTTTGGGTCATAACTGAAAGGTGCAGAGGCCAGATCTGACAGCACACATAGATGAGTCCAGGACCACAACAATGTCATCAGCACTTTGTCCATTGTGGGCACCTGGCCACCAGTAATCCAAGGCTAGATTAGTGACTCCTGCAAGGTTACAGCTCCTCTTCTGTTAGCCTTGTTGAAAAGTCCCATGGAAGGAGCTCATTGGCTGGCTCAACTATTCTGGCCAGAGGCCCATAGAATCTGCCTGGCCAGCAAGGGCCCTGTGTACACCCCAGGAAGGGCAGTGCCAGTTTCATCTCTGCCACAGAAAAGAAGGCAGGGCTCTTTCAACACAAGTTAGGCATTGGGCCTGGACAGGCAGTACCTATGCAGAGTCTAAGCACCAACTTGTATAGTTATCCATGACCCGTGATCTGTCCTAATTATGCATCACTTTCTAAATCTCATCGGGAAGGTACAGTTTTCATCTATGTCCTATTTTCACAGTGGGAACATGGGGTGGTCAAGTTTGTACCTGGAGAGGGAAGGGGGCATTCTAGACCACTGCAACATGGGTCAGAGACAGTTTCTTTTGTGGGAAGCTGTAGAGTTGCTGATCTACTCCCTGAATCCAGGTAGCAACCTGATCTTGGGAACATGGAAGAACAGAAGCTACCAGAGAGAGCAGGGAGTTAGATCCTCAGTCCCTGGCCTCTCCCCCACATGGCTTGGGCCACAGCTGTGAGACCTGCGTCACATGAGCTTCTCCCTTATTGATTGCTGCCCCAGTATAAACATAAATAGGATGATAAGAGCCAGAAAGGTAGCATCTGAAATATATATGGAAAACATGCTGGAGGTCATGCAGTAGTCTTCTGTGGAGAATTGGGCCACCAGAATTCACAACCAGGCTGGCTCTGCTGTAGGGGAAGGTACTGCCCTCCTCTTTCTACAAGCCAGGAGGCCCCGAGCTTTGACCCTCAGGAGGGTGGAGGGAGGGGCAGGTTGGGGCTAAGTGAAGATTATCACTGTGTGACCTCTGGGTGAGGCCAAGTATGGTGTGAACCACATTCACCCTGAGTATGGTGGCTCCAGGTAAGCTCTGTGGTCCACCAAGGGGCTCACCCCAAGAGTCTAGTTCTACCATTGTGATTTTTCAGGCTTGATGATCAGAAATCTGTCAAGCAAGCACTGGCTCAGCACTGTATATTAGAAACACAAATACATAACAATACTGATACAGCAAGGAGTTACCAAGCACTTAATGTTTGCCAGTCACTGCCTGAAGGAGTCCTTTACTATGGAAACTAATAGTTCTTCACGCCAAGCTCAGTGAGAGGAGACCTCCCACAGCCCCCACTTAATAGTGAGGGAAACTGAAACATGCAATCTGTGGAGTTCATGCAGAGGTGCTTTCCTGGGATGAACTTGGATGAATTCACACAGCTAGAGAGGAAAAGTGAAGCTCAGATGACAGGAGAAAGAAAGCATATCATATATTTTTATTATTTTTTATGTATGTGGTATAGGGTCTCATGATGTGCAGCTCGGACTCGTAGTGATCTTCCTGTTTTCAGCCTCTGCAGCTCTGGGATTACAGGTATACACCACCGTGCCCGGACTCATTGGTTAGCTCAGCATGCCCAGGGATGGGGCTGGCATGGCCTGTGGTACAGGGATCGAACCTGGGTCCCTGTGCTTGCCTAATCAGGTGCTACTTAGTCCGCTGAGCTATCTTGTTAGCCTCAAAGCATGTGATATTGATGAGTCATTTTCCTGTCACTGGGACAAAACAGCTGACTCCTGCAGTTTAAAGGGGAGGTTGCTCTTGGCACAATCTCAGGAGGTTCAGCCCATGGTGAGACGGCTGCAAGGCGGGAACCACAGGCCAAGGGCCTGGTGGAGGACAGCTCCCCAACCCACAGCAGGGGAAGTGGGAGGAGGAAAGGGGGCGGGAGGGCAGGCGAGGCGGGCTGGGGACAGGAGCACAGTCTTCTGGGTCACGCCCCACTGCTATACCCCCTCTAAAGGAGCCTTACCACCATATTCAGTAATGTGCCCAGCACTGGTGACTATAGCACCCCCATCATCCAGTCCCCACTTATGAAACACATGAGACTTTTGGAGGACATTTTATTTTATTTATTTTTAATTTTATTTATTTATTTATTTATTTATTTTTGTTTCAGAACTTTTGTTTGTTTATTTATTTATTTTATGGCCGGCTCAGCCTACCCTGAGGGCAGGGCTGGTGCAGCGTGTGGTGCCAGGGATTGAACCGCAGTCCCTGCAGCCGCCTAAGCTTTCCTAAGCAGGTGCTTTAGACCATGGAGCCGTCGTGCCGGGCCCTGGAGGACATTTTAGATCGAAACATAACAAATACGCTTTTTTTTTGCTTGTTTTTCTAGTACTTGCAAAAGAAAAAACTAAAAACAAAGCAGAGCTTTGCACATGCTAGGCAAGCCGTGTACCACTGCACTATCCTTCAGCCCCGAGAGTGTTCATAGGTAAGTCTAAAGCCTTGACGACGCTGTCTCAGTTCACTTGAGCTCCCTGGGGAGAGAGCAGGAAATTTAAAGGTTTGACAGTGGGCTGCGTTGTACGAGACCCCGAGTTCAAAGGCAGTGAGGACCCTTCTGTCTGCCCCCACTTCAGAGGCCTAGAGCTCCTCTGGACACCTCGGGGGCCACTAGGGCCAGATGTCCCTGGAGCTGTTCTCACCAATGGACTGACACATCCCTCTCTCCTGGTTCACCTCTCCCCATTTTCCCCTTTCTCTGGTTATTGTAATTATTTGAGAATTTACAGAATAATCCGTCACCAAGTCCTCCAGAACAAATTAAATGTCAGGTTTATAAAACAACCTAATAAAGCAGATGGTGTTACCCGCTGGTAAATCTCTTCCCTGTCTCCTGCCCCATGCCCTCCCCACCTCAGTGTCTCAGAAAGCTGACAGATTATCCATTTACAGGCAGATTAATCCTGAACAGTATAAACATGGGGAGAAAATTACACTTTCTTGTCTCCATAATTGATAAGAAGGACACATTAATCTATAAAGCCTGGAGGAAAGGCCCATCTGTCTGCCCAGACAGTCAGGGGGTGTCTGGGATGTGGGGGAAGGAGGCCTGTCCATCTGTCCATCTGTCTGTCTTCCTGTCTTGTTGTCAGGAAGCCATTTGTCCCATGTCTGCCTTCCCTCGCCTGCTCCTGGAGCCTGGGCCTGGCCACCTCACAGAGCTGCCTGCTGGTGGAGAGGCTGCAGCGTTCCTGCTTTCTTCTGTGCAGCACTGTCACTGGCATGTCTGTGAGCAGCTCTCTGTGGCATCTCCTAGCTAGCACCAGGTGGCCGGTGCTCCTGAAGGGAGTCCAGGAAGGATGTGTTCAGTAAGAGATCCCCCGGAAATCAGCAGGCTGTGGGAGCTGCCTGGAAGTGTCCAGCACCCAGCTCCCCCTGCAGAGGAGGTGGGTGGAGGGCATGCTGAGGGGACTCTGATGCAGCCCCAACGGTCTCGGGCCAGCTCTGGCTGGCCCTGCCCACCTGGAAGGTGTAGGGCAAGCTCCTCACCCCGGGGTGAGGCAGCTTAGTATGGAGATGGAGGTCCCTGGGGAGGAAGAAGGCACGGCGGAGGGCCTGGCCATCCTGTCCGTTGGCCCAAAGGGTTCCCAAGGAGAGAGGGAGGAACTAAAAAAGAAATGGCCAGGAGGCAGCCCTGCTGCAGGTCCAGGGGAGAGGGATGATGGCAGGTTAAAGGGCACTGAGGGGTCTGAGGCAGGAGCTGTCGCCTCTGCTGCCTCCAGGATGCAGGGGGCACGCAGCCGCGTGGGCCTGGACATCTCTCAGTCTCTAGCATTCCTGTGGCCCCAGAAGAGTCCAGGTGTCCTTGGGCCCCGCCAGTTGGTACACTGCGCTGTATAACCCCAGGTCCCCCAACTGGGAGCTCCAGGTGGCTTCTCTGAAGGAGCTGGTCGGGGGGCAAGAGGCCACTTTAGGGACTTGCCACTTCCTGCTGCCGGGCGTCATGGCACAGACGCTCCCACTGATGCTTCTAGCCTCAGTCTGGCACCCCAAGTTCCTTGTACAAAGGACACCTGCTGTCCTGCCTGACACTCAAGGGGCGCTGACTCCTGGAGCCCTGCGGGGCTGAGCTGGTCTTGGGGTCCTCGTTATCACACCCAAGGTGCTGTGTGCTGAACTCAGCAGTGCCCCCCAAAGTGATAGACTCTCTCCCTTTCCCTCCTCCTCACGGGCCCATTTTTCTCTTTGTGTTTTTCCCTCTTGCCCTCTATAAAACGACTGACTCTTCGACTGTGGGTTTGATAGAGTCCCAGTGAAACTAAACATTAACTCATTTTGGTTCCAAGCTTTCTTTTTTTTTTAAATAAATGATTTAATTCTACATATAAGGTATTTAAATTGACAATTATAATTTTAAAGGAGGAAAAAATTACCGGCTCTGACCCCTGGGTCCTGTAGGCTTGAAAATAATATCATTCCATTTTCATTTACTAATTTTAATAAAAAATTATTACCACATGTATTGTAAAGTAATGATATGTAAATTATCTACAGAAACCAACAAAGCACTTAATTTTAGCCCCTTAAATGTAGTAATTAAGGTTAGATGAACATCTAAGGTTTGGAGGGTTATTTTTAATAGGCCAAAGTCTGGGTGATAAAGTGAAATTTTCTATGATTTTTGTGTGAATGTCTGAATGTCTCAAGCCACTTCAACCAATTAACTTGTTTCTGTCTAAAGAGGCAGCTTTTGTGTTCCTTTAGTGGAGAAAGCTGAGTTTTTGGTCCTGTCGCTTTATCTCCTCAGAACCACATGCCAGAGGCAGTTCTTCGAATCCAAAGAGTGGACGTTTTTTGTTTGTTTTTGTTCTAAAATTGAAACTCCCAGTGTTTGTCCCTTTCAGAAGATTCAGGGAAAGTGGGATGTGCTCTTTCCACTCTTTAAAAAAACAAAATAGAGCAAGCAAAAGTGCCTGACAAAGCTGGCTGGTTAAAAAAAGAAAAAAATTTAAAACAAACAAATCATCAGCAACCAACAACAGAACATGAAACATGAAAGAGCACCTCAGAAAGAAGCAGGCCTCTGACGCTGGGCCCACCCAGCTTCCTCGGGCCAGCCTCGGCTACACGGGCCGCATCTCCCTGCATTTCCTCCCCTTCCACTGGGTAGAACTCTCGGAGACAGAAGTGCTATAAAGCCGGGCGTGGTGGCACACGCCTGTAATCCCAGCACTAGGGAGGCTGAGGCAGGAGGATCAGTGGAGTTTGACACAAGCTGGGGCTACAAAAGTGAGCTCAAGGCCAGCCTCAACTGCATAGTGAGACCCTGTCTCAAAAAGACAAAAAAAAAAAAAAAAAAAAAAAAAAAAAAAAAAAAAAAAAAAAAAAAAAAAAAAAAAAGCAGTGCTATAAATTTACACAGACTTAATAAGAGCCGTTCTAATCCTGAGAATAAAATCAATAAAAAGAAGGCCGAGCATGTGACGTAAGCCTGTCATCCCTTGGGAGGCTGAGGCTACAGAGCTAGCCTGGGCTACACAGTGAGACTGAACTACAGGCTGAACTACCTAGAGAGCTGATCTCAAAACAAAACAAAACCCAGCCCTCTCCCCCATAAAAACAATACAAAGGAATAAACCTTACCACACAACATGAACGAGTCTCAAATCATTATGCCAAGTAAAAGAAACTATGCTCCCAAAATATGTAATTTATCTCTATAAAATTGTGGAAAACGACAGAAAGCAGAGCAGTAGTTACTTAGAAATGAAGGCAGAGGCAGGGTGTTGGAGGTACCAATACATTTTTCAAAGTGATAGAAAAAGATTATGATTTTTATTCTTGTCCTGCTTTTATTTATATCTATGTTTTGCTGTTATGGTTCGTGTCTAGGTGTCCCCCCAAAGCCTCATGCAGTCATGGGGCGACTTCTGGAATTTGTGATTGATTGTTGTGAAAATGGGTGCTGCACCTCCCCTAGGGCAGGGAATTTGCATTTCATTGTAAGGGAGGAGAAGTTAGCTGCTTGAGCTGCAGCTAGCTTTCTGTTGCTCTCTCTTGCTCTCTGCCCATCGCCATGGAAGGTTGCCCTCTGCCATGTGCCAGTCTGCCTTGGAGCCAGCCGAATATGGACTGAAACTGCCACAAACTGTGAGCTAGATAAACCTTTCCTTTGTTAATGCTGGGAGTTGGGCATTTTATCTCAACAAGGAGAGATAAGTAACCCAGATGAAACCTTTCCTAATTTAAGAAGGAGCAGGCGTTTACATGAATACTTCTAATTCTAATCCAATACTCCAAGACACTTCTTCTCCTTCTCCATTTAGTTACCTGTGTGTCACTTTTCCTTCAGTGATTCTAAGATGTAGAAACGTAGGCAGAAATGTAGACAATATTGTTGATATTATCCTCAACAACATCAGAGTGTAGACTTACTTATTTATTTGTGTAACACATGTAAATGAGTTTGGGGATGTACTGTAACCAGACGAACTTCAAGACAATGCTATTAGAAAAGGCTTAACCTTGCCTTGCAGTTATGCTTCAGAGGATGCAGTGCAAATGCCCCATCAAGCTTCCTTGAATTGAGTATTCCCTTTTCCTGAAGAAACCCTATCAATGCGGTGTAGATATTCAGTTTTTAGGTTTTTCCCCTTGTTTCTAAGAATTATGTTTTATTTTTGTATAGCAAATATTTGCATGGGTAAAAATCAAATTTTATTTATTTATGTATGTATGTATGTATGTATGTATGTACGTATGTATTTATTTATTTATTTTTTGGGGACCATGGTTGGAATGCACAATCATGTACTTGCCAGGCAGGCACTTGTGCCACAGAGCTATCTCCCCAGCCCCCCAGATTCAAATTTAAGAAAAAGTCACAATTCAAAAATTTTCTTTCTCTTTCTTTGATCATTCTTCTTCTTCTTCTTTTTTTTGTCTTTTTGAGACGGGGTCTCGCTGTACAGTTCAGGCTGGCCTTGAGCTCAGTTCTGTAGCCCAGGCTGGTCTCGAACTCTCACCGAACCTCCCGCCTCAGCCTCCTGACTGCTGGGATTACAGGTGTGCGCTACCATGCCCAGCTCATTCTTCATTATTTTAACTCACTCCAGGTAGGTGACAAATTACACTGGCTTCTGATTTATTCTTTCTAGATTCTTTTACAAAACTTGTTATATATTTTTAATTTGGTATCTTTCTTTCAAAAATCAAACAGGCTTTCTATGATATTTACCTGAAAAATATGAGAAATCACTTGTGTTTACAGAGCTAGTTCTCACCTTGATATCTGTAAATTATACCACTGTAGTTATGCAATAGCTTACTCTATCAGTCTACTATGCTTATATGCATGTGGGTTGTTTCCAATATTTTGTTATTATAAACAATATTGTAATGAAAAACCTTGTGTATGTTTTACATTTTTGGGAGACAGATTTTCAAATTAAATTAATATAAATTGGATTATTGGCAAGAAGGTTAAGTACCTATGTAGTTGTGTCAAATACTGCCAAATTTTAGTTATGGTACAAAATCCATCCTGTGGGAAGATATCATTTTTTTTCTTGTCTAAACAATATTAGTACAAATTTTTATTCTCAATGAACTAAGACAAAGTAGCTGTAGGGGCCCGGCAGGATGGCTCAGTGGTCTAAAGCGCCTGCTTAGGAAAGCTTAGGTGACTGCAAAAACTGTGATTCGATCCCTGGCACCACATGCTGTGCCAGCCCTGCCCTCAGGGCAGGCTGAGCTGGCCATAAAATAAATAAATAAACAAACAAAAGTTCTGAAACAAGAAAAAAATTATAAAACAAACAAACCCCCCCAAAAAAACCCCCAGAAAGTAGCTATATGTGCTCTCTAGTGTCTATATATATATATATATATATATATATATATATATATATATACTTCTTGTTTTTCTTTTTAAAGTTTCTAATACTAGGAGAAAATATCATACCGTGTCTTTTTATTTATTTATTTATTTTTTGGTGGGACCAGGGTTCTAACTCATGACCTTGCACTTGCCCAGCAGGCACTTGTGCCTTGGAGCTATCTCCCCAGCCCCCATACCATATCTTATAAGTGGCTTGTAAGTCAAAGATACAGTATAAATCATAAAACAAAAAGTATAATTAAATGGTATTCAGAAAATTAATTAAATATTAATCAATTGAAATTACATTAAATATTTTAAAGCAATATTACAAAATTCAGATCAATTTGTGAGACCAACTTACAGGCCAGAATGTTGTATATCGCATGTACATATCTGTAACAAATTCAGAGTACTAGCATAGTATTTGAATAGGTTAATATATACAAAGATATCAACTGAGAAAAAGTTTTCATGGTAGTAAAGGATTACTCAAAATAAAACATAACATAAATACTGGAATGGCAAATATATAACTAGAACTTCTAACAGTTTGGGAGTCGGATATTGCACAAAATTCTAGTATGTCATGGATGTGGACAGTGATCGTGATGCTTACTGGTGGCTAGGTGTCACTTGTGGGACTGAGCTACTGCTATTTCCTTGATATCACCCTGTAAAACCAGACATGACCCATACGGTACAAGAGATGTCCATATGTAGAATATGCTAATAAAAATATTCTACTGCTGTTATACAAGAGAATAGTTAGAAAACTGCTTTTGTATACCTCTTTTTCTCCTGTGTTTAATTGTTTGCCTTATTTGGTGGGTTCTTTCCATCCTTGTTTATGGAGTTGTGGTCCTTTTAATCCCTCTCTAGAATATCTTTTAGGAAACTGCAGGGTTAGCTTTGTCATCATGAAATTTTTTTAGTTGTTCTTTGTCATGAAAATATTTCACTTCTTCACTGAACTTGAAAGAGAGCTTTGCGTGGTATAGCAGTCTGGGCTGGAATTTGCTTTCTTACAAGACTTGAAGTATGTTGCTCCATGCTTTTCTTGACTTGATGGTTTGTAAAGAGAAATCTGCTGTTATTCTAATGGGTTTTCCTTTCAATGTGTTCTGTTTCTTTTCTCTAGCAGCTTTTAGTATACTGTTCTTGTGCTGAATTTCTGGGATCTTGATTATTGTATGTCTGGGTGTGGTTTTAATTGGGCTGATGTTATTTGGAGTTCTATATGCTTCAATTACTGAATGTAAATTTTTTCCCCATATTTGGGATGTTTTCTGCTATTACTTCTGCCCATATACTTTTTTTAGAACTTTTCATTTTTATTTATTTATTTTTTTCTTGTTTCAGAACTTTTGTTTGTTTATTTATTTATTTTTATGGCTGGCTCAGCCTGCCCTGAGGGCAGGGCTGGCACAGCATCTGGTGCTGGGGATTGAACCTTGGTCCCTGCAGCCGCCCAAGCTTTCCTAAGCAGGTGCTTTAGACCACTGAACCATTCTGCCGGGTCCCTGCCCATATACTATTAATATCATTTTTATAGACTCCTTTTTTCTCATTGATGCCTATTATTCTTATGTTGTTCATCTTTGCATCATCTTGCTGATGTTGAATTATTTTTTCTTACATCCTAGTTGTTTTTAGGAGATCTTTTCTTACCTCTTTGCTAGATGCAATGGTGTCTTTAAGGTCTGAACATCTATTTTCACTTCATTGAAATGGTTTTGCAGCTTGTGATTGAGGCTTTAAGTTTCTATGCAGCATTTTGAATCTGCTTCATATGTTCTATTCCTTTCCTATAATGTTCATTGAAGGATTCCATCATTTTTCTATTGTCCTCTATTTTTTAATCAATGTATTCTTTAGAAGCACTTTGTTATGGTTTATGTCTAGTTGTCCCCCCAAAGCCTCATGCAGTCATGGTGTGGGGACTTCTATGGATTGAGACTTGATCCATGATCCACTGGGATTATGTGATTTAGTACTGATCTAGAGTTTGAGATTTGATCCATAGTCCCTGGGATTATGTGTTCTAAGTACTTCTTGGATTATGGATGTAGCCTAAGGTGGATAGGCGAAGGCAGAGAGCCTGATGTAATTTAAAATGAGAGACAGAGAGACAGACTCTCACTGTTGCTGTCTGCTGCCTTGGTTGTTCCATTGCCTCCTCTGTCACCATTGTTGCTATTCTGCCACCATGAACTGCTGCTTTCTGCCATGTGCCACTCAACCTTGGAGCCAGCCGAATATGGACTGAAACCTGCAGTAACTGTGAGCTAAGTAAACCTTTCCTTCCTTCATTTTGAATGTCGGGTATTTGTCCCAGCAATAAGCAAAAACTAACTAAGACACACTTAATATTTCTATTTATTTATTTATTTATTTATTTATTTATTTATTTATTTATTTATTTGTATTATGGCTTAGCCTGCCCAGGGGGTGGGGCTGGCACAGCATATGGTGCCAGGCATCAAACTGCGGTCCCTTCAGTTGCCTAAGCTTGCCTAAGCAGGTGCTTTAGACTGCTGAGCCATCTCACCTGCCCAGTACTTCTTTTATTATAGATATTATTTCTTGTTCTACTTCAGACAGTATTTCTGTTCTGATTTCCTCCATGCCTTTCTGCGGTTGTTTCTTTACTTTGGATGCTATTATTTCAGAGATTTCAGGTGTGTGATTTCCAATTTCTTCTATGCTATTGTCTCCTGCATTTGTTCTGGGTGGGCTTGGGGCCTGAGAGCACATTTTGCTCCTTCTCTTTGTCATTTTGCATAGCCCTGCCTTCTGACCTTTGGTGTAGAGCTTTGGTAGAGTTCTTCCTTAGCACCAGATTTGGATCTGCCAGGTTCAGATTCAATCAGGTGGGTATGGCTTGAGTCTGGCAGCTGAGCTCCACTTCTTCCTGCTGTAGTCCTTGGAGTTAAACCGGCTGTGCCACTCTGGCAAGATGTTCTGCTCCTGAATCAGCTGAGTGGGTCTTGTCTCCAGTCTCTCTGCAGGGAGTTCTGCGTCAGTTTTCCCCAATGGGCTTAACTGATGGATGAAGTTCCACTCACATGCTGGGTTTTATTGCTGGGTCGAATGAGTTTCTAGCAAGCCCAGGGTGGTCTCACTCACATGCCGGGCCTGGTTGCTGGGTTGAATGAGTTTCTGGTGGGCCTAGGACATTCTACCCCACATGCTGGACCTGGTTGCTGGATCGAATTGGTATCATTTTGTATACCCATTTACACTGAATTTGGGTGACTGCTTCCCCATATCTTTATCCTTTCTTTTTATAATTATGATTATTGTCATTAAATTAAGATCTATGCTTACATTTTTTTGCCTTAATGATGTCTACAATTTCATTTCTGCTGCTTCAGTGGTGGTTTTCTCTTTTTCTTATCTTTCAGTTAATTCATGCTCTTTTGGATAGTAACAAACTTTACTAAATAATTTAATTATTTTTCCACTGTATTTGTCAAAGTCACTTTATGGATTTATTCCTTTTTTTGTTAACCAGTCTTCCAACATTTCTTGAAGAGTGAGGTTTGATATGCCAAGCCTGAGGCCCCCCAAAGCTCAACATCTTCATTGTGTTCTTTGTGTAAATGGCAGCTTGACTGAGCAGGAAATTCTAAATCTGCTGTTTTTTTTTTCTTTAATATTTTGAAAGCATTTTCTCTTTTCTTATATGTAATATATTATTCAGAAATTTGATAAGTTATGGATCTTTTACCCTTTTATATGGCTATTTCTTTCTATAATATTTTAGAAGACTAGGTATGGCGGCATGTGCCTGTAATCCCAGCTCTTGGGAGATTGTAAATAGGCTGATCACTCCGAATCCAATCTAGTAGTGAGACCCTGAACAACCTGCAGACCGTTCCCTAAAATACACTAAAAAAAGTTAGAACTATTTGTCCTCAGTCTTTTATATTCTTAGTTTCACTAAAATATGTCAAGACACGGATTTTTTAAAAATTTCATTTGGCATTCTTTAAGTTCTTGAAATCTGAGGTCTTTGATCTTTTATTCTTATTTATTAAACTATTTCCTGCTGTTCCAATTTTATCTCACTGTTATGGTTTGTGTCTAATTGTCCCCCAGAAAGCCTCATTCAGTTATGGGGCAGTCTTCTAGAGTTTATGATTAACTAATGATCACTGGGATTATGGGTGATCCAAGACTTGGATTATAGGTCTGAGTACTGCTGGGATTACGGATATGAGTGCTACACCCACCCTGAGGTAGAGAGTCTGAAGGTAACATAGGAGAGACAGAGAGACAGGCTTCCTCTCTGTTGCCATTGTTTATATTATTCCTCCCATTATGCTCTGGCTCTTTGTCACTGCCATGAGCTGCTGTCTGCTGCCATGTGCCAGTTTGCTTTGAAGCCAGCTGAGTATGGACTGACACCTCCATTAACTGTGAGCTAAATAAACCTTTGCTTCCTTCATTTTGGGTGTTGGGTATTTGTCCCAGCAAGAGAAGAGTAACTGAGAGAGCCTCCTTCCCAGAATCATATCATTTGGATATTGTTTTGCTTTTTTCTACTGATTCATATTTTAATATCATGTCTTTTGTTGGGAAAGTCTACATTTAACACCTTGGACTACTTGTCTGGATCATCATATTTCATGAAATACAAACTGTTACACCTGTTGTCTTCTTTCTTTCTTTCTTTCTTTCTTTTTTTTTTTTTTGTCTTTTTGAGACAGGGTCTCACTATGCAGGTCAGGCTGGCCTTGAGCTCACTTTTGTAGCCCAGGCTGGTCTTGAACTCGCACCAGTCCTCCTGCCTCAGCCTCCCGAGTGCTGGGATTACAGGTGTGCGCCACCACGCCTGGCTTGTTGTCTTATTTCTTTTTTTGTATTATAGCCAACTCAGCCTGCCCTGGGGGTGGGGCTGGCACAGCATGTGGTGCTGGGGATTGAACCCTGGTCCCTGCTGTTGCCTAAGCTTTCCTCAGCAAGTGCTTTAGACTGCTGAGCCATCTTGCTGGCTTATTTCTTAATGTCAAATTATCTTAGCCTGCCCTTGTGTGGGCAGGAACTTGTGTGCCCTTGGAGCTGCTTTTACTCTGTGTGGTGTTCCAGAGTGGGAGGATCAGGAGTCCTCGTTTTACTTTACAGGGAGGGGCCAGTGAGATGGCTTAGTGGTCTAAAGCACCTGCTTAGGAAAGCTTAGGCAGTGGCAAGGACCATGGTTCCATATCCGGCACCACATGCTGTGCCAGCCCCACCCCCAGGGTGGGCTGAGCTGGCCATAATCTAATAAATAAATAAATAAATAAACAAAAGGACGGGAGAGGATGAACTCTCAAGCAGAGACCACCGGCTCCTGGGAACACTCTGGGCTTCTCGCAGCTGCCAGTATACTGCCAATGCAAGATCTCTTTCATCTTCCTTCCTGACCATGCACCCCTCTGTCTGGGACCCTGTTTTGAAAGAAGAAGGTCAGGCCTCTGGAAGTCCACAGCTCATTTCTTTACCTCTTATCTCAGCAGGGGTTGAAGGCTTTTCTCATAATATTTCTGGAGTTCTGGAGGTCTGGGTTGTGCTGGTGCTTGTCACCTCCAGGTAAGTTTGTGTGCCAATGTGGGGCTGTGTGGGTCAAGACTCAGAGAAGCGGGTCTGCCCCTGGGGCCTGGCATGTTTCTGTTCCCGTTCATGCACACGCCCATCCCTCCTGTGAATGCACTCATTTTCAGCTCATTGTCCCTTCCCCCTCCTGGGATCACTCACAGTTTTCTTTCTAGATTCTCAGCTCCATGACTGGTCTCCTCTGCTGTCCTTTCCCTAAGGTTAGTTTCAGGGGAGGTAGCTGACAGCCTGTGCTGGCTTGCCACCTTTTGTCCTGGATGTGACTTACTCCTGGGTAACTTCTCAGTCCTGGAGAGGTCTTCTCCTCTTCCCAGTCCTCTCCACTGGGCCTACAGGGCCTTGTGCAGCTGTGGGGAGGAGGCATCTCCTGATCTCCTGCTCATGTCCTCCCAATGGGGCTGCTTTCTACTGTGGAACTGCTCGTGTGGGCTGGTGACCCATGGTGGCTGCTTGGGGCATCATGTTGGCACCTACTGTCAGAGTCTGTGCCTGGACTGTGGCACCTCTGGGTTCCTCCCTAGGGCATGCAGAGGTCTCTGCCAACCCTGCAGGCTGTCATCAGGCAGGAGCAGTGAACTGAGAGCCTACCTCGCGCTTGCTCCGCTAGCAGTATCTGCCCAGGGACTGGCTGCTTTTGTGCTCTGTGCCACGGGGACCAAGCCTGGGTGCTGGCGTGCACTTTCATTGGAGCCTCCGGCCTCCCAAGACCCACAGCTGGGAGCAGGATGTCACCGTTCTCCTCTGTGCCCAAGCCCCACATCTGTCCAGGTGTCTCCATAGTTTTCCCATTCACCAAAACCTGCAGAGCTCAGCACCAAGCCCTCTTACGACCTCTCCCCTTTTCCTCCTAAGTGTGCCTGCTTCTGTCTCCTTGGAGCAGCAGTGGAGGGCCCCAGAGGGTGACTCTGTGTTCTATTTTTTCTTGCACTTCTCAGTGTCTAGCCTTCAGCTCAGCATAAAATAAGCACCAAACAAATGTGCGTTGAATCACAGTGAGTAATACAAGCCAAAAGGCGGTAAATGCTCCAAAAGAAATGGTTGTGAGAGAAAGACATTATCTATGGTTTAGGAATGTGGAAACATTTCTTAATAAGGTGACAGGGATGGTGCTGACTGATGGGAGAAGAACACTTGGGCAGCGGGACACCAGGAACACAGGCATGAGGATGGAAAAGCACAGGATGTTTGTCCCTTCAGGGGCAGAAACCATTCTATGGTTGTTTTCATTTATGTCGTGCCCCGGATAGAAGTGGTGCTGAGCATAAACTGCACGGAACTGAATCAGAGGTATTTTGTCTGACATCCCTAGGAAGGTGGGCTGAGAGCCAGAGGCCTGGTAGCTAGAAGACGACACTAGATTGGGAAGAACATGGGCTTGCTTTGGTTACAGACACCTCCAGGGTTATAGTGCTTCCCACCTTGTGTCAGCTAAGGTCCCAGCAGGAGCTCAGTGGCTCACCTAGACAAGGAAGCAGAAGGTGATGTAAGTTAATAGATATATCAAAGCTGCAGTTGTTAAAGGAAGCCAACAAACCACAGCAACGCACCCGGGGCTCCCAGTCCCTTCCCTTGGTCCTCAGGGCCAGAGGAGAGCAGTCATCTGCTGTGAAGTATCACGCTGCCCACCTAACATTTTTGCCTCTCTTGGAGGCTCCACCAAGGCGGTGTGTGAGTGCACACACAGGGGTGCACGGGTGTGTCTTGCTGACCTCTGGGTCCCTCACCAGTGCCACATTCAGCTGGAAGGCTCCCAGAGTGCAGAGCCCAGGGGTAGAATAGAGGCGCACACCCACTGTCTCAGCTAAATCTCACAGCAGCCCTGTGGTGTCCGTGCCATCGTCAAGAAAAATAAAGCCAGAAGGATTGACTTGCCCAGGACCAAAGTGCTACCATTAAGGTTTGAGTCTTTGTGTAACAATGATAATGTGTGTGTGTGTGTAATTCTGTGAGTGGAGACCATGAAGAGCGGTCCAGGAGGTTCTGACTGGGTTCTGGCTAGAAGCTGATCCCGGGCTGGGACAGAGGAGGGAAACAAGGAAGGGGAGCAGTGACCTAGAATCCTAATGAGGGCTCAGAATAACTTTATACCCTTTAAAACTGCCAAAGACTCCACCAAATTTTGTTTCTATAGATTGAACTTCTAAATATCATTTTCTCCCTATTAAAATTAAAACAGAAATATAAAAATAATTGTTTTTAATTAGTTCACAAATGACAATGACAAGCACAGTATATGTTAATATAAAACATTTTAATAGTTTTAAAAAAATCAACAAGAGGGGTGTCATTGTTTTATACTGTTGCACACTCTTAATGTTTGACTGGATTCTCCATCTGCTTTTGCAAACAATCTGTTGCGACGTGTTGTTTTGGTTAAAATATGTGGAAAAGATTTGGCCTCATCCGGATTATGTTGTTGGAAAAAGTAAATGCTTTGAAACCAATTTCTGAAAGTTTTTTTTGAAAGAATTGTGGGTTTTCATCTTTAACACTAGACTTAAACTCCATAAACACTAGTTTCTCGTTCCTTCTTTACAATGTGAAATTTGAAACTGTGTCTGTCAGTGAGCCTTGTCTACACGTGTGTGCTTTGTGTGAAGTACACGACTACAGCGAGGGGCCCTGCAGCGCTCGTCAGTGCCTGATTCACGCGCGATCCTGGAGAACCACCCCCTGGGCATTTGACAAGTATCCTAGCTGAGCTTGTGGGTTTTCCAAATTTTGACATGTTTCATTACACAAGAGTTATTAAAAAACAAAAACAAAGCAGACTGGTTACCAGCTCCACTGACCTCATCAGGAAAGATTCTAAGTAGCTTGGGAAGCTACCAAATTCATGATGGTGAACACAAATTTTCCCAAATTTTAATGTTCCCATGAAAGCTCAAATTGGATCATTGGCCACAAATCCAACAATGGTTTTCTTTAAGGTGAGGGACAGGAGGGGGTGTAGCAGTGCGTGCCTGTCATCCCAGCATTCTGGAAGCTGAGGCAGGACGATCACTGTGAGTTGGAGGTCAGCCGTGGCTATGAAGTGAGTTCAAGGCCAGCCTGAGCTGTGTAGAGAAACCCTGTCTTGAAAAACAAACGAAAAAGTGAAGGACTCACCTTGTTTAGTTTTAAGACAATTTCTACTAAAACTAGAAGTCTGAATAATCCTGATTTGTCAGTTGTTTCTTTTTTTTTTTTTTTTTAAGAATTATTTTATTTTTTTTTTTTTTT
>PVJA010028766.1:0-27316 GCA_004027025.1 Myocastor coypus | reverse complement strand
GAGGACAATATGCAATATGTCAACTTTCAAAGAAAAAAAGGGGGAAAAGAAAAAAAAAAGTAATGTGGATTTAGAAAGGTTAATGTTTAGTTGTTTGATCAATCTTATATACCTATATGTATTAATCTAAACTGATCCGATGATGAAAATATGTAATGCAACCATTGTTAAATTTAAACAATAAAAGAATTGAAAAAAAAAATTCCCTAAGGATATTGTGTACACCTTTGCCAAAAAAGGGGCTAAGTCCTCTTTTCAGACATTCCAAATAACAGAGTAAATGCAAAATATCAATCAGTTTCCCCAGTGCAAACTCACCAGCAAATTCAACAGCAACCTCAAATATGGCTCCCCAGAGAGCTGGTAATTCTCTCATCCAGGGAATAGCACAGTGTAAAATTAGATCTGCCTGCAGCTTGCAGAGTCTCTTATTTGAGGTGACAAACTTACCCCAGCTCCCACCGGAATATGAGACTGCTCATCTTGTCCTGGGAAGGGATGAATGAAATCTAAAAGAAATAACATTTTTTTTGTCTTTTTGAGACAGGGTCTCACTGTGTAGTTCAGGCTGGCCTTGAGCTCACTTTGGTAGCCAAGGCTGGTCTTGAACTCGCACGGATCCTCCTGCCTCAGCCTCCCAAGTGCTGGGATTACAGGTGTGTGCCACCACGCCCGGCTTAAAAGAAATAACTTTAAACAGACTCAGGGACTGGTCGTTTGATCCTTGGCCTGGTGTGCAGGCCCCGCCCTGGTGGACACACTGACATAGTGAATGAGACTAGCCATTGTGATGCTCACCTGTAATCCCAGTGCCTGAGAGGCAAGAAAATGGGAAGGATCATTCCAATTCCTCTCTTTGTAGTGAGACCCTATAAACCCTGTACTAAATACATTTAAAAAATAAAAACAATAAAAGGAATAACTATCATACCTAGAGAGACTGACACTGATTGTCATAACAAGATTCAAGTTTTTGCGTGTGCCATGGATCTCTGGGTTTTGAGCAGTGAAAATCTGTGGTGCAGCTGATTTTGCTGCCAATAATTAAGGCTTCTTTTGTTAAATATAGACAGACCATGAGATAACAAGGCCTTCGGTGCAAGAATACAAAAAGTAGCATTCATTTTACACAGGAAGTGGCTGCAAACAGGCCTACAAATTTTATAAAGATTAATGCAAAATGTTTTGAAGATTTAGTGGACTCTGATGCACGGATGTGCCTCTACTTGCATCATAACAATGTTCAGCCACATGACCAACACAAAGGGTCCCTACGTCCTTGGTAGGACTAAGGTCCCTGCAGCATGTGCTACACAACCCCTCACCCTTGCTTTATGAAAGGGATAAATCAACAAAACGGTTTCATTTCACCACATTTGACACCGTTCCAGTTCACTTATGAGGAAGGATTTGTTACAGAAGTGGAAATTAATATTGATGTGATTTTTATTCTACAATTTAGCAAAAAATTATACTTCTGAAATTAAGCAAAGTAATTCAGATCCTAAAATTAGACACAAGATTAAAATGGGATACAAAGAAGGTAAAAGGGTAGGAAAAGAATAGGAATCATAGAGCCTGTATCATTTATACCTAAGAAGAAGCATGGTATCAGATAACGACAGGTTTCATGACAAGGGCCATTGATAATGCTTCCACCAAACAGCTCTGCCTTTATGGTAGGAAACAGATAAGTCTGTTTTGAGAGATTAGTGACCTCTTAAAAAGGACAAGTTCATCCAGTTACACCAGTTAATTGTGCAACAGTTCAAGCTAAGGCATTTAGAAAACTGTTAGCCCCTGGAATACTCCTGTGTTTGTTATTGCAAGGCAATCAGGTAAATGGAAGTTGTTACAGGATTTAAGAGTCATAAATTCTCCTTTGCTTCCTATGGAGGAACTGCAACAGGGATTGCCAAATCTAACTGCAGTTCCCAGAGTCTGCCCTCTCATAGCAATTGAATGAAAAGAATGCTTTTCTAACATTCCTATTTTTTTTCCCTGTGGATAGGCCAAATTCTACTTTTTTTTGTGCCTTTTTTAAACTTTAAAGAGCAAATGCAGTGATATGAGTGGGTCATATTACCCTGAGGATTGAGAAATAGAATAGTCCCACCTTGTGTCAGTTTTTTATATTGCAACGCTCACAGAGGTTAGACAGGCCTATCCTGCTTACACCATAAAATGCATAGATTACATCTTATTAGCAGCTGTTAACAAACAACTGTGTGGCCTTTCTCAGAGATAAAATGGGATTTAATAGCCTTTGGCCTCTGCATTGCTTCAAAGCACAACTATCCAGTTCTTATTATCTGGAAATGCCAGGAACTAGTGGGGCAGTAAAGCCACTAAAGCTACAAATTCCTCAGGGTCACTTAAAACTCTAAGGGATTTTCAAACATTATTAGGAGACAAATTGGTTAAGGCAAAAATTGGGTATTGCTACTTACAAATGGAAACATTTATACAATGCTCTATGGAGAGTTCTAGCTACTGATTTTCCTTATACTTTACCTTCTGAAACTCAAAAGGAACTACCAGTGGCTGAAAAAATATTACAAAATATCAATGTTTTAGAATAAATGCAAATTATCCTCTTATTCTTTACATATTTAATATTCCTCATTTTCCTACAGGTTTTTTTTTTTTGACTTTTTGAGACAGGGTCTCGCTATGCAGCTCAGGCTGGCTTTGAGCTCATTTTTATAGCTCAGGCTGGTCTCGAACTCGCACTGATCCTCCTGCCTCAGCCTCCCAAGTGCTGGAATTACAGGCGTGCTCCACCACGCCTGGCTTTCCTACAGAATTTTTTTTTTTTTTTTTTTTTTGCCTTTTTGAGACAGGGTCTCGCTATGCAGCTCAGGCTGGCTTTGAGCTCATTTTTGTAGCCCAGGCTGGTCTTGAACTCGCACCGATCCTCCTGCCTCAGCCTCCCGATTGCTGGGATTACAGGCGTGCACCACCACACCCGGCTTTTCCTACAGGTTTTATAGGTCAATTTATGATAAACAAGCTTGTCCTGCCAAGTAGCTTTACATTCCTAATCAATCAAAACTTTACAATTATATTTAGGACAAATTGTCAAGGCTGTCACCATTGAAAGCATAAGGCATAAGCAACACTTTCACATTGATCCTGCTATAATCATATGGCTTGTTTATTTAAATCAATATTTAAACCTGTTGCAAAAAGCTCTGTGTTGCCAAGTATTGGTTGCAGATTTCATAGAATAAATTGGTAACCATTTTCATTTTCTCAAACATTTGTCTATTATCTTGTACATTACTAAACTTGAACCTGTTTCTGGTTCAAGTTATTTTATTGATGGCTCTTCAAAGAGCAGGGATATAATTTGGAGGACAGGATATCAACTAGTAATAGTGACTCCAGGACTTTCTGAACAAAAGTATAACATTATTGCCATTTTACTTGTCATACATTTCACCATATCTAGTACATTTGAACTTTATTTAGACTTTTGCATTTTTCACATCAGGGAGACAAAATAATGTTTATCCATGTGAGTCTGATTTATTTCACTTATGATTATGGTTTCAAGTTGCATCCATTTACTTATAAATGTCACAAGTTTATCATTCTCTATGGCTGAGTAGCATTTATCATACAACGATTTGGCTGCAAACCTGTCAACATAATTAGTGACTTGGACTATGAATTTATCTTACTCTATAACTCCAGCGCAATGGCCTGAGGTCAACTTTGAATCTGCCTCTTTGCAATTTGTTTCTCAGACTGCAAAAAACAATTCATAATCAAAAAAGCATTCTTTATATTGGTTCCATAAGGTCTCACTATAATTTGCCTGGATTTTTAACATATAGAAATCAGCAAGTTGATTCAATAATTGCTTCTAGTGCTCCCTTTGCTGCAGCTAGACAATCTCGTTCACACCACCCTGAAAACATTGAGGCTTTGACTAAAGATTTTCAATTATCCATGTTTCAAGCAAGAAAAATTATTATGTCCTGCTCTAGCTGTCAAAAGGTTTCTAGGCGCATGCCACCAGGGGGTAGTAATCCCAGGGGCTTAAAACAAAATATTTGGCAGATAGATGCCACACATTTTTCTTCTCTTGGAAAAGTACAATATATTCATGTATTTATTGATGCATATTCTAACTTAATTCATGCCACTTGTCACACAGGAGAAAAAAAATTAGCCGTGTTCAACAACATTGTTTGCCAGCATATGCTTCTATGTGTGTTCCACATGCAATAAAAACTGAAAACGGGGACTGGGGAGATACCTCAGTAGAATAAGTGCTTGCCTGGCAAGTTCAAAAGCCTGAGCTCAATCCCCAGTTCTGAAAAAAAAAAGACAAAACTGAAGACAGACCTTCATATATTAGTAAACCATTACAATCTTTTGTTTTCCAGTATGGAATCTGAAACAAATCACAGGGATTCCTTACAACCCTCAAAGACAAACAGTTATACCAAGAGTACGTGTATCTCTTAAAATTCATTTAAACAGACAAAAAGTAGAATATAATTACCACCATAAACATAGGTAGAGTTAGCTATTTCACTTTATTTTTTAATTCAGTTGCAGATAATAATTTAACCCTTGCACAACTTCTTTAGCCAGCATTCTATGATGCACAAAATACAAGTACTTTGGGAAAATATCAACAGAGGTCAATGGGAAGGACTGATATAGGTAATAGCATAGGGAAAAGGTTAGGCTTGTGTCTTCCTCAACAATGGATCCATGAGGTAGCCATCCTCGAATGTGCATCTTTGGCAAGAGGCATGGTTGATGCTAGAGACATCCCTGTTTGATGGTTCCATCAACCTGGGCCTTAGGGAGGACGAAGCTGTTGGATTAGCCACACCCCCAGGGACCAGACAATCAGCCAGAGAATGCACCTTCAGTTCATCTGAGGCAAGAGGACCAGTGACCCAATGCAATGACATCCAAGTGATGATTTATGACAGTAGAAATAGATACCAGGAGGGAAATCCCACCAACTCATCAAAAATCTTTTGGTGGACTTACTGTCTCTGCTGGTAGTAACCATATATACACACATATACATATATCTATATATACAACACATCCGGTCTCAGGAGTAGCATATTGGACTTATGTCCTTAATTCACCATTATTTAGACTCATTACTTGGGCATATTCTCCACTTGAGATTTATAATGAACCAGAAATGACTGTTCCTAAATTAGATGTCATCCAAAGCCTTGTCATGCCTACTGATAATCCAGTCAAGAAAATTATTAACTATACTTCACAGTTTGCCTTTCCATCATTGTATATTGAAGATGTTGAAGTCCAACTGGAATACTGTTATGTTGCTTGCCCACGAGCTTGGAAGAACCGACTGTTATCACGCTGGGATCTACACCTGCCCCATGGAATATGACACATTTATGGAAGCAAAAGCTACCTCTTTGCTCCCTAGTTAGCCTTTTAAAAACACACGATGGGCCAGTGAGATGGCTCAGTGATCTAAATCACCTACTTAGGAAAGCTTAGGCAACCGCAGGGACTGCTATTTGATCCCCTGCATGCTACGCCAGCCCCACCCCTAGGGCAGGCTGAGCCAGTCATAATAAATAAATAAATAAATAAATAAATAAATAAATAAATAAATAAATAAAATAAAAATACATGATACCATCTAGCTTTGGGCCACTAACTGGGCCTAGTGAGGAATCAAAGGACAAAATAGTACAAAGTAGGTTTACTGATGATTTGAGTCCAAGGGAAAAATTACTTGAAAAGTTAAAAAAAATTGCAGATAATAAATTGGATGTATTTATATGTTTTAAATAATCTGTACCTGTACAACTTGCAAAATGAGCTGGCTCAGGATTCAGTACACTTATGCCACACTTAAATTATGGTAGACAAATAGGACCAATAGAAAAGTCCTTTTGGAAATTGACCCTACATTTCATGAAAGGATGTATATAGACTGACAAGGACATAAACATCAAATAAGGAAATTCTTAACTTAAAATGCTATAAGACTGTTCAAACTTCCATTCGTATCTATGATCCCTATGTGCTTCTATATGTCACTATATCTTGGAATGCTAATTCTGTCAAATGCTCAAATTGTAGCTTGTGCCATTGTGTAAAATGAGGTACTTTTTATGGAAAGCATTATTCATAATGGGTTGCATGACAGGTATCGGGATCCTTGTTAATCTCACTGAAATATGGTCCTACCCTCTGATATCAATTGTATTAGATACACATAAAATATATGATCTAGATGACAAAAAAGAATGCTTGGCTTCATCGTTACAGGAATTGTTTCTTTGGGTATCTTAAATTCCAGTGTAGTGGTCTCTTTTTTGAACATCTCACATTCTGTACAAGTTGCTCATTTCATAGATAATTGGACAATGACTGCTGATAAAGCATGGAAAATACAATTAACATAGATGTCAAGTTAAAAGCACACTTAGCATGCTTGAAACTCCTGTGTTATGGGTGGGAGATCAAGTATAGTCTAAAATTATTACAAAGATTGAAGTACCATTACAAGGCTACTCATTTTGGCATAACTTCATTGCCTTATAACAAATCTGCGCATTCTTGGAAGGATAGAAGAAAACGTGTATGAAGTGTTATATAGCAAAATATGACTATACACATGGATGCCCTCCAGAAAGTTTTCTCAATGTGTTGACAAACTCAAAAATTTGATGAACAAATTGAAGATTGGGACAAACTTTCTGGTGCCTTAGATCAATTAAATGCATACAATTATTTAAAGACACACTTCTGGCTTTATGTATGTCTGTTTAGACTAATTTGTGTTAATTCTTATTTTATTCATATTTTGTCAAAGAGAAACTAGAAAAGCCAAATCTAGACATCATGTGGCTTAGAGTTACCTTAATTCAATTTTTATTACAAAAAGGAGAAATTTATGGAGATCACTACAAAGAAGTGTGAGTGATATTTAAAATTAAATTAAAAAATTAAATAAAAAAATAAAATTCTGTGTTTACTTACAAGTGTGTCCCTGGCCTAGGAAACGTGACTGGAGAGTGGCAGTGCACTCCTATAAGTGAATCTATGAATGACTGGTCCCAGAAGAAGCCTATATTGGCCTATGATGTTATTGCACTGCCAAGCCAAGAGAGCACCACAATTGAAGATACTTGGCTCTGACTCCAATTTACAAGATAAGGACTGCATTTACAGCCATTTGGCTCCTGCTATAAATGACATCCTAGAGATAAGAAAGTCCTCTTAATTGGCAAAATTTGCTACTTAGAGAAGTCTTCGAATTGATCCTTAAGGTTCTGTTCAGTTCCCATGCTTGCCTTAGTATCCTCTTCTTTTGTTTGAAAAGGAAAGAAATACAGGATGTCCAGAGAAGTTCTTTATCTCAGCTCCCAGGGAATTTTGAATTCTGTGAAAAGGTTTTGATCTTCCTTGAGCCCTAAAATCATATCACTTGTCTCTTTTACTTAATCTGTTCACTGCCCACTCATTTAGGATGTTGTGGATATGATCAGTCTACCACAAAGGCCACTTGGGCTGTCTGCTTCCAGCACCTCACTGTTCCAAATGAAGCTGCTCCAAACATGGTCACACTGACTTGGCATGAGTAGAAATTGTTGGCTCTCCTCAATAAATGGACAGAGGCTTAGTAATTGTAAGCATGTCCACTGATTGCAAGTTTCAATGTATTTTAATTACTACACATGATTATTAGAATAAATTGATAGTACAGAAAATAGATCAGATAGTAAAGTTATCCTATACCCTCATATCTCTCCACAAAGGTTGTAAAAATAATTAGTATATCACATGATTCCACTATACATTTTATAGTTTATCATTGCCTGCAAAATTGTTCAACTGGTGAAGTTAATCAATATCAATATTGGTACATTATTTTTAACTAATGTGTATTGTTTACATTAAGATTCAATCTTTATGCTGTGTGGTTGGTTCCATAGCTTTTGAAAGGTCATAACTACTACAGTGTCACACAGAATACTGGTAGTATCTTAATATCCTCTCATATTTAACCTGCACATCCTCCTCTTTTTATTTTTTATTTTCCAATCAGAGTACAAAATAGCATTAAAGGAAAAAGTTTCAAATGATACAGAATTTCACTTGATGTACTATGAATGTCACAGTATTTGTTCTAATGCAGTGTTGCCTTCCAACCAGTTATTCATATTACCAGATATATGCATGCAAAATTGGAAGAAGAATGAGTAAAAGAAACATATAAAATATTAAGATGAGGAAAAGTACCAACAATTGAAAAAAGGAGGCAAGCAAAGTAAGCATTATCTGCTACCAAATCTATGTAGTTGAATGGAGTACTCAACAGTATCCAGAATCAGAAAGCATGTTTGAAGCCAGTAATGGCAGAGAAAACTTATACAGCAATTGTTGAACTCTTAGAGAATTGATGTGAGAAGCTTGAGAGTTAAAAAATATTTTTTTGTTGTCTTTTCCTATTTGTCTCATTTTGCTTTTTTTGACTTTGGTATCTTATCCAGGAAAGCTTTGGCTGATTCCACTGGTCAGAATTATCCCCCATTTATTTTGTTGCAGTATTTCCATAGTTTTGGGTATACTTTCAAAGTTTTACCTACTGTGAGTTGCTATTTAATCTAGGAAGTAGAAGATTAGTTGCATTCACCTGAACGGAGATGCCCGATTTTCTCAACAGCATATATGAAACATCTTGTCCTGTTTCCACTGCACACTCTTACCACAACAAAATGATCTTAAGCAGAGGTGGAATATATGAGAAAGCAGGGTTAAAGCACAGGCCAGATAGCTTAGCTCACTAAAGCGACTGCTTAGCCAGATGCAGGGACCAGGGTTTGGTCCTGGGTGTGCCATGTGGGTCCAAACCCCGGGGCATGCTGAGACAGCGAATGAGACTGTGAATGGGGATTCACACTTGTAACCCCAGAGATCGGAGGCTGTAAACAGGAGGACGACTATCATCCAATCTATGTAGTGAGACCCTGTAGACCATGTACTAAACATGTCAAAAAAATTAAACTAAATTAAAAGGAAAAAAAAAAAAAACAAGGTTAGGTTTAGTTCAGTTTCTGAGGTTTCAGTCCACATATGCAGATAGAGCTTTGGTGCCTGGGCTGAGGCAATAAATTTGGGTGGAGCACATTCTTTATGAAGCTCTTCAATTCACACCCTAGGTGGCAAGGAGGAGAAATAATCTGGCATGCCACAATCCCCTTCAAGAGTATTTCTCCAAAGACCTCAGACACTCTAGTATGTTCCATCTCTGAAGTTTTCATGCTTTTCAATGACCCCACAACTTGTGCACCAAGCTTTTAACTTGGGATACACTTATGAAAACCACAACAGATGATTTGTTCTTTTGAAGGTTCAATTTATTTTTAATTTTTATAATTTTTTATTAGAATTTTCTTTTATTTTGAAGAGTTAAAGCAAGAGAAAGAAAAAAAAAGACAGAAACGGAGTAACATATGTTATAGATTTTCAAAACAGGAGTAGTTCATTGCCAATGACTGATATATTTTCTATGTTTATTATCAAATTTATTTCTCAGATTATCAGATGTAGTAATGCAAGGTAGGACATATGATTGAATACTATCACATGATTTCAAGAAATCCTAAATTTATCTTCTTGTCTTTCATTTTCTTTTATTACTCTTTTAAAATTTACTTTAAAGAGAGTATAGTAATAATTAATATGACATTAGAAACAGCACACATTTAGAAGACCAATTTGACAGGCATCTCAAGCATGGTTTTACTATTACACATTGCTATTCTGAATGCAGTTGCTTAGTTCACAGATATAAGCATCTGGTGTGAAAACTATAACCGGAATTAGAAATCTTAGCAAAATATTAATGGCTTTGTGCCAACAAAAGAATGAAATTGACTAAGATTAACTGTAAGTAACATAGCATGAGATGCTACTATTATGCAAATGATTTAGTGGGAAAGTTCTTTCCTGAGAAGGAAGTCAGGGAAGCAAAGCACCAAAACAAAAGGCAAAACGATGATTATAGTTTCACTGGGAAATTAACTTTGTATTCCAGAAGAGGTAAAACCTCTAAGTGTTGCACTAACAAAGAGTACACTGTGTTAAGAGGCATAAGATCATGTAGTTGCATAAATGATGATGAACTGGCACTGGGTTTCTTTTTTTAATTTAATTTTATTTCTATTTGTTATTAATTTTAGTGAGAATGAAATAGCAATAAGACAGTTTCAAAACGGTATAGTAGGACACTTATAATAATTAATACATTGCATATTGTTGTCTTCACAGTAGTTATTCAGAGTACAAGACGCAAACATAACATGCTTTTTTTCTTTTAGTGGTCGGCTCAGCCTGTCCTGGGGTTGGAGCTGGTGTAGCATGTAGTGTCGAGGATCAAACTGTAGTCCCTGTGGTTGCCTAAGCTTGCCTAAGCAGGAGCTTTAGAGTGTTGAAACATCTGACTGGCCTCAGATATAATATCTTGTCTAAACACTATTAGTACAAATCTGTCTTCTCCTTGAACTAAGAGAAAGTAGTTGTGTATCTGTCCTATTTTTTCACTCAAAAATGGTCCTTCATTTATATCCCCCATGTTTGTTTTGTTTTGTCAGAAATGGGTGTTCCATTACCATTTAAATATTGTAGGTGTATGAATTCAGCAAAATACCCCAGTATAGTCCAATATTTCATAACAGTAGTGGGTTGTCAGCAGAACTGGCTATGTGGGAATGTTGACTTGAGCCTTTTACAGCTGAGCATATTAACATGGCTTTACTTTTTATACCATGTGGTTATACTTTTCTGCTGGATGATTAAGACCAAGATAAAGATAGACCTGTGTAACAAATAAATAAATAAATAAATAAATAAATAAACTTTTGTATCTGACAAGGTTAGTCAAATCCCTTCAGGATTTACCCTGAAACCATGTACAGTATTTTGTAGAACTGTTTTCGTGTCAGCTGTCCGGATGAGTCACGACGATTGCTTGAACAATTTGCTTTCTGTGAAAGCCTCAGAGAATGTTTTCTCTCTAGGTGACTCTCGTTAGGCACACGATGCACATCGATCCCTTTCCTCGGTGACCCCATAATATCCTTGAACAGAAAGTTTGGGACACTACTAAATTATATGATGCTACAGTACAGTTTCATAACAGATGATTTGGCTAGAATTATGATGCAAGCTGAAAACATATTGTTGTGATAACACCACCTTAGTCAAGTGATGACACAAAGGTTTTGGTAGTACAAATTTTCCTGAGAGGAAGACAATGCAGAAGCAATTTGTTAGCCGGGCATGGTGGCGCACGCCTGTAATCCCAGCACTCGGGAGGCTGAGGCAGGAGGATTGGTGTGAGTTCGAGACCAGCCTGAGCTACAAAAGTGAGCTCAAGGCCAGCCTCAACTGCATAGCGAGACCCTGTCTCAAAAAGACAAAAAAAAAAAAAAAAAAAAAAAAAAAAAAAAGCAATTTGTTTATGTGTAAAAAGAAATGGGCTCAAGATCAGAGCGGATCTGAAGTCAAAACTATGGAAAATATGCTGTTCAAAGCCAGACAGGGCTACTAAGTGAGTTCAAGTCTATCCTGATCTGGTCTCAAAATATTTTTGGTCTCAAAAAGTAAAACATGGGCTGGCAGGATGGCTTAGTGGTCTAAAGCACCTGCTTGGGGAAGTTTGGGTGGTTTCAGGGACCGCGGTTCGATCCCCGGCACCACATGCTGCACCAGCCCTGCCATCGGGGCGGGCTGAACCGGCCATGAAAATGAGTGAATAAACAAAGGTTCTGAAACAAGAATAAAAATAATAAATAAAATAAAAATTATAAAAAAAAGAAAACCAAAAGCAGCACTCCCCAGTGGGGAGGAACACAGACCAGAGAGAATGCATGGAAAGTTCATTGATGCTTATACTGAGATCAGCAAAGGCATACTTATCACCTATAAAGGGTATTTGAATTTGATGCAATTCATCCCTAGTAAATGTTTCTCTTTCCTCTACTATGATGAGCATGGTCCTGTCTCACCTATAGCTGCTCAGGGAGCTTTGGGTCCAGCCACCTACATAAGCTCATGCACCATACATCTCTTTTCTGTACCTTTTCTACAAATTGTTCCAGTTAAACCTGATCAAAACACCAAGATGATCTTTATAAAAATATCCTAACTGATCTATCAAGTCAGTCAGTAGATGATGCTGTATGTCAAATTGCTTGCCACCAGTTTGGGAAAATGTGAGACTGACTTTCCTCGGGGACAGAAGTCAAGGCTTCAACATCATCGGCTAAAGTTAACTTTTATGTCAAAAAGTCTGTTGTTACTAGGGCTTTTCCAGGTTGGCCAAAGAGACAGGTCATTACTTCTACGTGGTGTGACTGAGGACAGATGATTGTGGACAGTTCTCCTGGGGTGGGTGCACCCATTGCTTGCTCATCTTTACATTGTTAATTCATGCCTAAGTTCTGGGTCTTGGAACACCAACTTTGTATACCATGGAGCAAGAAAAGGAAAAAAAAATGCTTAATTACAATGAATGAAACGCAGAGCTAGATTGGTGAGATGAGCTTTAGGAGGCTTAGATTCAATAGCCTCCAACATCACAAGCTTCATTGGTGGCCCACTGCTATTGCAGAACATTTGACTGTGTATGTATCTGCTTTTTAAAAATTTTCTCTGAGTAACAAAATAAATTCAGAAGCAGAGCTAGCTCTGGTCTATAGGGATGGTGAAAAAGTAGCCACTAGTTAACCTCATACTGAGTTTAGTACTGGCTTTATCATTTACTACACAGTATCCTGGAAGTTCTTGAGTCCAGTATCCCTTAGAGTCTTCATCCATGAAATGAGTTACATGTGAGATGTGTAATAAATCACCTAGGAGAATACCTGACATAAATTGAGTATTTGGTGATAAGCATGTAGTTCCTAAATTAACCCTGGATGCTCTTGTTCTTTTCCTGTAAAGCTTTTATTTATTACTTGTTTTTCCTAGGGAGAGTGAACAAGGAATTGAAAAGAATATCAAGGAAAAGTGCTGCTCAGCAAGGTTTCCTTCAATGTATTACTTCAAATATGATGTATTATGGAAAGTTATTAGAATATCAATGATGGTCCGAAAGTATCATTTCCAAGCTAAGTCAAAGATATTTGATACTCAGAAAGCCAGTGATGATAAGCTCAAGTACTTATGTTATACAGTAATAGTATCATAAAGCTTTTCTGCTGGAGGGTTAAGCATGTAAGTTAACAGACCAAAAATTGGAGAAAAAGAAGGGCTATAAGGATAGCCAATATTTTGGCCCTAGCCCTTCAAGGTCAATAAGGACCCAGGATATAAGAGAACCTGTGCTGTAATATCCTATAACTCAGAGGTGTCCCAAATTTTCTGGTCAAGGAGATTATGGGACCTCAGAGGAAAGGGATGAATGAAGTATAGTGCATCTAAGGAGAGTCACCCAGAGAAAAACATTCTCTCAGGCTTTCACAGAAAGCAAAATGGCCAAGCAATGGCCGTGACTCGTCCCGAAGGCTGACACTAACAACAGTTCTACAAAGTACTGTCTATGGTCTCAAACTTAATCCTGAAGGGATTTGACCCTGGAAGATACAAAAAAAAAAATGAATGTTTTGTTATATAGGTCTTGCTTCGACTTGCCCTTGACCACCCAGCAAGAAAAGGAAAAAAAAAATGCTTAATTACAATGAATGAAACGCAGAGCTAGATTGGTGAGATGAGCTTTAGGAGGCTTAGATTCAATAGCCTCCAACATCACAAGCTTCATTGGTGGCCCACTGCAATTGCAGAACATTTGACTGTGTATGTATCTGCTTCCTCTTAGTCCAAAGAGAAGTATATTCTTTTCCTTTTTTTTTTCTAAGCAACATCAATAGGGAGGTGGGTCATGCCCACACACTGTACTCTGTAGAATGATTGTGAGGACAATATGCAATATGTCAACTTTCAAAGAAACGAAAGGGGAAAAGAAAAAAAAAAGTAATGTTGATTTAGAAGGGTACATGTTTAATTGTTTGATCAATCTTATATACCTATACGTATTAATCTAAACTGATCTGACGATGAAAATATGTAATATAACCATTGTTAAATTTAAACAATAAAAAATATTAAATAAAAAAATAAAAGAAAATCCCCCTTAAAAATATGATGTATTATTTGATTACATGTTGGATGGCAATTCCTTGCTTGGACCTGCTAATTTAAGGCTGTTGAAGTTTGGGAGAATAATGTATGCCCATCTGTGTAAGCTTCTCTTTGTTCTGGAACAAGGTGTTCTTTTCTTTTCTTTTCTTTCCTTTTCTTCTTTCTTTCTTTTCTTCTTTCTTTCTTTCTTTCTTTCTTTCTTCCTTTCTTCTTTCTTTCTTTCTTTCTTTCTTTCTTTCTTTCTTTCTTTCTTTCTTTCTGACCAGAGATTGAACTTGGGAACTTGCATTTGCCAGGCAAATAATTACTCTACTGTGCTATCTCTGCAGCCCCAAAGATTTTCAATCATATCACCTTTATCAAAATTCTAGCTTTTTAAACCATGTTGTTCATTGTTAATCAGCTATTTTTGTTTCAAAAATCTGTAATACGTGTATTGTATGTTTCCCTGATCCTGTGTGCTTTTCCTTTTCTTGCTTCTGTTTTTACTCTTGAAATTAAAAATATAAATAGAAAGCTAATTTTTCCTGAAGAAAGTCTAGATTTTTAATCCACTCCTCAGTTATGGGCATTAGAGTTGCTTCCAAGATTTAGTTATGACAAATTGCAGTACCATACACATCGTGGTACGCATATATCACTGTGTTGTATTATTTTCAGTTATTCTAGAAAAAACCTCAGAAGAGGAATATCTAGGCTTAATGGGACCTTCGATTCTAGCTTTTTGGGAGATCTCCACACTAGTTTCCATAGTGGTTGCACCATTCTGGACTCCCAAAATTGAGTGTTACTCAGTGATAGAAATATAACATTGAAGTTTTTATAGATAATTGGATGCAACTAAAAATCATACTCATAAGTGAAATAAATTAAACCCGCATGTGTAAACATCATATTGTCTTGCTAGGGTAAGAATCTGAGAGAGTAAATAAAATCTGAAAGGCACAGTACATACTCTCACATGGAAAGTGTATGTTGGAAGGGAAGGAACAACTTGCATGAGGAAAACGATAAAAGAAAGAAGAAATGGTGGTTGAGGAGATAGCTCGGTATAACAAGCACTCTCCTGGCAAACACAAGGCATCTCCAGTTCCACCAAAACGAAGAGGGGAGGGAAAATGTACTCATGTATATATACAGGATAGCTTGGATAATTGTGCTGCTGATTTCTTCTGGCTATTGAAAGGAGAAGTTAATGCTTAAATTGTTTGCTTCTCCTTTTTATTTCTTAAGCTTTCTCAATTTTGCATGTTTACATGTGGTAATCTAAACAATTAATTTGAAGACAATATAAGGCAATATTCCAACCATTGTTGAATTCCTATTATTTTGTTTAGTGAAATTCTGTATTGTTACTAGTGGTTTTTTTTTTTTTTTTTTTTTTTTTTTTTTTTTTTTTTTTTTTTTTTTTTTTTTTTTTTTTTTTTTTTTTTTTTTTTTTTACTATTTTTTATTTTTTTTAAATGTAAAAAAAAATTAGCCTTGGGATTTAGGAGACCTATGTGACAATCGGGTCTGAAATCTTGGCCATTCTAGTGACAAAGCTCAACATAGACTCAAGTCCATAAAGCTTTAAGCAAAATTTCCATACATGATAGCACTAGCATGTACTTCCTTCACAAAGATAATAATTGAAACGTGACCAGAGCCTACTACAGTTACAATTCAGGAGGCCTCTTGCAAATTCTAAGAAGATTCTCTGGAGAGAGAAGGTCTTAGTGAGGCAGATATCCGGCCACTTGTGTAAATGGCCAACATTATTGGCCAGTCTCTAACACCACATTGTGTAGTGCTCCAGAAACCTGCCTCAGGAGAAGTTGGCTGTAAGGAGCCAGTAAATGGAGCATTGGAAGGCTCTGGAAAGTGCATATTCTCAGAAACTGGGTGCATAGGTTCAGGGATTTCAGGGTCTCATTTCCCCTGAAAGGCCTCTTTTCAGAGAGGCCTCTAGAAATCCTTGCACAATCTGGACATAAGTTCCCTGGTTCAAGCCCTACATAGGAGCCACTCTCCTCATGGCTGTCCCAGGTGGGGATTCTTCTCTGTTCCACCCACCCTGTAAAAGTGCAGCTTGGAACAGTCTTCATTTCTCTCAGGCTGTCATCTCAGGACCAAGACCGCTTATCTGAGGGTTTGGCTCTGGCCACTTTGCAACTGCACTGCAATGAACTCCTGGGGGAAGGAACTGCAGTTACTCCAAACTCCAAACCTCTGTGACTCTTCACTCACCCATTGTTGTGCTCTGCTTGACTCCATCCCGTCAGAGCTCTATTACCTGCCAGTGAGGTCGTGGAGGCCTTCTCTCCATCTCCTGAAGCTGGCGGTACCTCTGCTCTCCACCATCCAATGCTGTAGTTTTGCTCAGTGCAGTGCACTCATATGTTTCCCACAGACAGAGGATCTTCCAAAGTGCATGTGAAAAATGATGGTTTAGGGACCAATATGCCAGTGAGCAGATACATTTCTTTTTGACAGTATATTTTACTAATATAATTAAACAAACCAAATAAGTTCAGGTGTACGTTTTTAATTGCATACATTCACAACAGGAAAAATGATAACGAGTCAAGACTTGAATTTTGTCTTTATGTCTTTATTTCTCGACTGCGTTTATTTTAAAATTCTTACACATTATTTCTAAGAAAATTTCTATTGCAGCACCATTATATCTTATTACATACCTCAAAAAATGTGGATGATTTCTTTTTTGGCTTCACAAAACATCAAAGACTCTTACTCTTTGAAAGAAAAAGCAAAATCCATGCTTGCACAATATCACAGAAAATGACAATTTTGCCCAAATCACAGTCAACAAAAAATGCAAGCTAGCAAAATAGATGTGAGATCAATATCACTGTTCAAATAAGCTGTGCACACTTCTTTAATATTCATGGAAGAAACAAATATCAACTTCCAAGTAACCCAAACAGAACAGATATGAAGAAGCTATACCCAGTACTGTGGCCTCCACCTCTGGGTCATCAATGCTGAGCATGCTTGCTGCTTTCCTCACATATGGACTGAAAATGAGCGTCTTTTCACAAGGGAGAGGGTTAAGATATTGGTGTGGCTTCTGCACATGCCCTGTCCCTGGCCTGCACCTTGGTCCCTCAGTGGTCCTGTCTACATGTTGTGTATGTGCCACCTCTATTTAGCTCTTCTTATAAATTCTACTCATACAGAAATTGGTAACCTCAGGGATTCCTCCTATTAACCTTGGCCAAATGTTTGGTCAAGACTTTCAACTTGTTGATTTTGGCATAGGTCTTTGGACCCCACATGCTCCAAGTAGGAGCATTATTGGGCACCTGATAACACTCATGCACCCTACCTATAACAAATCCTTGGTGCCAAATTTCCTAGGAACTCCGTGAATGAAATACACCCTCCCATCACACTGCAGCATCCTGTTCAGTGCCAGCTAGATGACTCTCATTGGCACAGTTGCCCTTCCTGAATTTGACAGTGATAATCTTTATCAAGAGGTCAGTTTTCACAATGCTGTAGTCATCACCCACTCTCTCATTATAGGTTGGACCAAGGGTAGGGACAAGAACATATATGCAGCCAGCTGGCTCCCGTTCCTCCTCATCAATGCCAAAGATCATGTACAGGTACCCAAAGACTTTGCTGAAGACTGGAGTGAAGAGCTCCTTGCAATGCTTGATGACACTGGCAAAATATCTGCTTTGGTGGTCAGTTCCATTTTTCTATACGTTCAGGGCAGAAAATCCTCTGATTCATCTGCTTGTCATAAAGAACCACATGGTACTGGGGCTTAAGACATTCCTTGCTCTGTGATTTTTCTTTTTTATTTTTTTAAATTAATTTTAGTGAGAAAGAAATATCAATGAGACAGTTTTAAAACAGGATAGTAGGACAGTTACAATAATTAATACACTGCATATTGTTATCTTCATATTAGTTATTCAGAGCATAAGATGTAGACATGCTATCTTGCCTAAACACTATTAGTACAAATCTTTCTTCTCATTAAACTAAGAGAAGTAACTATATATTTATCCTATTTTGCATATATATATTTTTTGCTACAAAATGATCATTCATAGCACCATTTTTTGCATTGTTTTGTGACAGATGGGTGTTCCATTGTCATTCAAATATTGTAAGTATATGAATTCAGAAAAAATACCCCAACATAGTCCAATAGTCCATAGTAGTATTGAGTTATCAGCAGAACTGGCAAGGTCAGAAATTCTTGAGTTCAGCCTTTTACAGCTCAATATATTAATATGGCATACTTTTCATAGCTCCTGGTTAGAATTTCTACTGGATGGCTAAGACCAAGATAAAGCTAGACCTATATAACAAAAAATGTAACTTTTGTATCTGCCAAGTCAGTCAAATCCCCTCAGAATTTACCTAGAAATCATGTACAGCAGTCCGTAGAACTGTTGTCAGTGTCAGACATCTGCATGAGCCACAGCCATTGCTTGATCAATTTGCTCTCTCTGAAAGCCTAAGAGAATGTTTTCTCTCTAGGTGACTGTCCTTAAGCACACTACAAATCATTGATTAATTTCTTCTGTGGCCTCTTATTGAGCAGAAAATTTGGAACATCACTGAGATACAGGATGTTAGAGTACAGGTTCTCCTATGGCCTGAGTCCTCATTGATCTTGAAGGGTATGGCCAAATTATTGGTTATCCTTGTAGCCCTTATTTTTCTCTACATTTTTGTCTGAAAACTTAAACTGTTAACAGTTTAGAGCAGAAACTTAATGGTATTATTATCCTATAATATAAGCAGTTGAGCTTAACATCACTATCTGTGTGAATGTCAAATACCTTAGACATAACATGGAACAGGTATTTTCTAACAAATGTTGATATTCTAAACTTTATTTTATTATTTTTTCGCCTGATTGCTTTTATTACTTTTAATAAGACATTACAATGTGCCTTTGTCAAAACACATTATTAGTGCATTCCCAATAATTGATACAATGCATATTATTGTCCTCATTTTAGTTATACAGAGCACAGGATACAGACATGTTAAATTTTCTAATTTAGTACAATAGATTTCTTCTCTTTGGTCGAAGAGAAGGTAGTTGTGTACATAGTCTAATGTTCCATAATTGCCATAAATTACTGGCATAAACTTTAAATCCCTATAGAATTTGAAAAAAACAATTACATATTTTTACATAAAAATTTAGAAATCTAACCATGCACAACAATGTAGCAGGACAATCCCGATTTTTTCCTTGTCTTTTGTTTACTTTCATTACCTTTTATTGAAACAAACATTTACTTGAGAGAGAGTATAGTAATAATTGATATGATATTATTAGAAGCAGGAAACATCTAGAAGACCAGAATGATAGATATTCTAAGCATGATTTTAATGTTACACATTGCTATGCTCAGTGTAGTTGCATACTTCACAGATATGAGCATATAGTTACAAAAAATTCTACCAGTTAATTGCTCATTTCCAAAACCTAATGGACATTCTTAGTACAATTGTCTAACCATCCTGTATATATAAATGTATGGTTTTGCTCTTGCCATGTTTCTTAACTTTTCTCTTTTCTCTCTCTTTGTTGTTTAATCCTTAAGTTCTTGCTTTCTGTTTGACTGTGTTTTGCCTTTCTATTTTTATTTCTTCTTTTGAGTTTGACTTCTGAGTTCTTACCCTAGTGAGACTACAAGATATTTACATATATGGGTCTGGTTTATTTCATTTGTGAGCATATCTTCAAGATGCATCAATTTATATATGAAGACTTCAAATTTATGATTCGTTATAGCTCAGTAATATTTCATTGTATAAAAGCATCACATCTTTTTCAAACATTCTTCAGATGACAGGCATTTTCATTGTTTCCAAGACTTGGCTATCATAAATTATGCTGCTATAAACATAGGTGCACAAATATCACTATGATATGATGTTTTCAGGTCTTTTTGGAAAATTCTCAGTAAGGGGAAAACTGGATTGAATGGAATTTCCAGTCCTAGTTTTTAAGGAGCCTCCACATTGATTTCCATAATGGTTGCATGAGTCTGTATTCCCACTGGCCCTGCAATTTTTGCAGAAGCTCCTCTTCTTCCCGCTGGAACCCTGACTGTATTACTCTCTTTGATGGGTATTCATTGGAATGGGACACAGAAGATGCACTGAGATTCTGAGTCCTTTGCTCTCCAGCACCTGAGCTTTTCCATTGCTGCACCTTGGATTTGAGTACAGCAGGAAGAAGAGGCACAGGAAACAGTGGTGACCACCTGCTCTCCCTCAGACTTGAGACTGTGTCCCTCCTTGGACTGGAAGGCTTCCTAGGTAGAGGTGCTGGTTCTTCTTATGATGAAAGTGTTCTCATGTGTCTTGGGGACAGCAAGAGTGTCAAGATGGCTGGAGAAGAGAGGGAGACTGAGTATTCTCAGCTTCCAGAACAGCCTTCTTGGCCCTCACGAAGCCGGATTATAGGTCTTGTTTTCGGTGCTTCTCCAGGACCCTGCAGACTCCTGTTATCCCAGGTCTGTCCCCAAGAACCTGGGACAGGAAGGGGGCTACAGTTGCTCTGCAGAGCAGAGCTGCAGGACACAGAGCAACATATGGAGCCCACGTACCACAAGAAGTCCCTGCTCTGGGACACGTGGCCCCATGGGACACACCAGGGCAACACCTCACCTTGACTCCTGGCCACACCGGGGCTCCTCCACTGTTGTGAGCTGTGAACGCTGCTTCAGACCGAGACCTCCACACCTGCTTCCTGCAGCTCCTGTGGGAGGCATGGAGGCCCTCAGGCTGCAGCCCTCAAGCACAGTCCTGCTGCCCTCGTGGGAGCCATGGGCTGCACTCTGGGGTCCCCACTAATGACACTGTCTCAGCTCAAAGCTCCACCCCTACCCTTCTGCTGTCCCAAGGAAAAATCTCAGAGAAAAATGTCTCCCACTGTGATAGGACATAAAAGACAGCTAGGATCTCACAGGGGCCATGACTGCCCGGAGTGCACAGGTGGAAGTGCAGAATTCATGTACTCTGGCGAAGGAAACCTGCCCCATCTTTATCTCTGTAGGGATAATGCCAGCACTCTCACTGGTGTGAGCTGGGCCCACCTTCTTTAAATCACAATGGTCTCTCTGAGATACTCAAAGAGGAAGTGGGGGAAAGTGAGTCACCTGTGGGCCCTGGGTGTGACCACAGGTAACAAAGGCACAGGCTGCGGCTAGGATGCTGCCTCCCTTGGAGCCTTGATGGACCCGGGGTGCTACATCTGCTGTTCCTAGTCCAGCCCTCCTGAAGCAAGGCCTCCACCTCACTGAGACCAATGAGGCAGACCTACGAAGGCAGCCTCAGCCTCACAGCGGTGGCCGCGCTGCTTGGGATGAATGAGGGCTCTGGGAAGAGGTGAGCATAGCAACTAGCATCCGGGCTGGGTACCCTGAGTCCTCCCCCAGGGTCCTCGCCTGGACCTTGGCAGATCCTGGACCCTAGGGTCTGCTGGGCAGATGGGGTTCCCTGTGCCAACCTGCAGACACCCTCTGAATTCAAGTCCCACCCCTCCCTGAGATCCCTGTATGCTGTAAGAAATGAACAGGCACCCACTCGTCACCCAAGCATGGGGACTCCAGGACTCACAGCAGGACCTGTGCCCCTCTCTGCTGTGATGAGGGAGCTTGACGTGGTCTGCAGTTTCTCTATCTTTCTCCTGGTGGGGCCTACCTTTCCTGATCCTCATCCCTGGCTGAAAGAAGCTGTTCTCTCTTGCCGAGACCGAGACCTCATTCCCTGAAGACTCCCCAGATTCCTGCCTAGGCCAGAAGCAAGCATGCTACTTGGAGCCATGGCTGACCCCTGGAAACAGGCAGTCTGTGAGATTTACTATTTCTGATGTGTGGGCTCCCTCAGTCTTTAGGAGAAGCCTGTAGCTTGGGTCTGGCAGCCCCTAGGGTCCTGCATCCTGGGCCATAGATAGCATCCTCTGCTGAGCTGAGGACACCACCTGACCAGTGTCTTCCCCTTCGTGTGCTACCACTCCCACCACTTAGCAGAAACGAGGGCAATTCTCATGCAGCAGTCACCCTTTCTGGACCACAGGTTACCAACAGGGAATCCAGGCTTTCTGGGGGGGCTCTCTTCTTCTTATAGATGTGGAGGTAACTTCCAAACTTCAGTCTTGGGTAGTGGAAGAGTGGGAGCAGCACCACTTCAGCCTTTCTGAGACACAGAATTCACACTCTGGAAAATAAATCGTGAGGAAGACAAGAACAGATCACCAGAAATCACGGAAGAGCTGACATGAAAATTGGAACTACAGAGCAGGTGAAAGACAAGCAGTGCGGATGCAGGACCATGGCTGTCTGGGCCTTTTCCCTGGCTCCTGGCTCTCGAGACAGGGAACTGAATCTAGAGAGCCAGAGGGACATCTGGGGGCTCTGGCAAGTCCCAGGGAGGAAGGTTGGTGCCTCAGTGGACTGGCTGTGGCTGTGATCTGCACAGGTGGTGGGCAGCTGGCTCCCACAGGGTCTTTACACAGGCACAAGTGGGGGAGAGGTGCTCATGGAGGTGCCTCCATGTCCCCAGAGAGAATATGGCCTTGGGTACCACTCCAGGAACACACTCAGGGTTCCAACCCGGCACTCACAAGGGCCATAGGCAGCTTGACCTCAAGGCCACAATGTCCTGTTGCCATAGTGAACGGGGCAGAGACAGTCAAGAGAGGCTTGAGGTCTCCATTGTCACTCTCCTACAGAAAGTAGGATAGAGACAGCTTAGGGAAGCAGCCTGGGGTATGGTGGGGCTGAAAAAGCACCTGAGGGCTTTGACCTCAGCTGGGAGGGTCACAGGCCCTGTTCCCCATAGAGGTCAGGCCCATCCTTAGATACCCTGGACTAGAAAGTCTCAGCCTTGGGTATTGCAGTCTTCGCCTTCCTGTGGGCCTCTAGCCTGGATCTGGGGTCTTTTGCCTTTCTTATCCTAAAGTGTGTGCAGGACAGCCCTCGACTTACACACTGCCACAGCCTGAGAAAAGCAGAGCGCTCCGCCTCTGAGAATATGGGGAGGTGTTAGACTCCAAAATTTAGTACCAAGAAGGAAATCATCAATTTCTCAGATTGTTTCCTTCTTTTTCTTATTCCTTCATTTTCAAACCTTGCTTTATCACTGTTTCTTTAATTTTGTCGTGTCTTTTATATTATTGTTATTATCTATATAATTATTTTTCATTTCTTCCCCTTTTTCTGTTGATTTCTATTTCATGGACATTTTCATTGTTACCTTTACTTAATGTTACAAACTCATTTCTAGTGCATAACAGGATCTTGTGCTCCAGGTTTGTCTCCTCATTCTCATCTGGCTTAAGATTTCAAAGGTTAGTTCTTACATCCTCTCTTTCCCAGTCCCTTGTATCTTTAATAATATAAGAATTAAGTTTTATTGATTTTTCTAGTTAATTAAGTCTATAAAATTACCTTTGAAATTTTCTACCACTGGAGCGATGGTGACTGCATTTAGTAATATAGGCTGTGTGTAATATATGGATTATCTTAATATTTATGCTGTAATTGTTGATTTCTACTATGTGGTTAAAAGAAATACCATATTGTTTCTTTTTTTTATGGCTGGCTCAGCCTGCCCTGACAGTGGTGCTGGTGCAGCATGTGGTGTCTGCGATTGAACGGTGGTCCCTGCGATTGAACGGTGGTCCCTGTGCTTGCCTAAGCAGGTACTTTAGGCCACTGAGCCATCTCACCAGCCCCTGTATTGGTTCTCATTTTATATTAATGAGTGATTAGTCTTAGATGAGACCACTGTTGTTGCTTTGGTGGATAATGCCAGGATCACATAATTATTGGCACTGATGGAATTCTTCCATATGCCAATACTCAGGTTACCTTTGTGAAATCAACATTACTGGGATACAGCCCCAGTGCATTCTGAGTTGAGACATTAAAAATGCACTCCCCCCCAATTGATAGAGGCAGCGAGATCTTAGGCCTGAGATAAAATACTCCCATTAGCTGTGACCAAGGGTCATCCCTGAAAAGCAAACTCAGTAAAGACATCTCCATACTAGCAGCAGAGACTAGCAGCAGTAGAATCACCACAAATTTTAGTACAAGGACACACACACACACACACACACACACACACACACTAACACAAATGTGATATGGTAAAGGAACATAAAGACCCCAAGACTAAGACTCCCAACTTCCCCAAAACCAATCCATCAAGCATTCTTCTTTCTTATTGCAGTACTGAGGATTGAACTCAGGATCTTGTGCTTGCCAGGTAGGCACTTGTGCTGCTGAGCTATTTTCCCCAGCCCTCTTAATGATATTCTCCAAATGGACAATGAAGCCAATCAATGGCAATAAGTTAAATGAAAGCAATTACGGAGGTGTTGGGAGCTATAATGAATTCGGAACTTACAATAGTCAGTCTTCAGATTTTGGACCCATGAAGGGAGGAAACTTTGGAAGGATAATCTCTGGGACCAATCGTTGTGGAAGCCAATTATTATTAAACCATGATATCAAGGTGGTTATGGTGGCTCCAGCAGCAACAGTAGCTGTGGGGCTGGTGGAAGGTTTTAAACACTTCCAGGAAACAAAGCTTAGCAGGACAGGAGAGCCAGAGAAGTGACAGAGAAGCTACAGGTTACAACAGATTTGTGAAACTGGCCAAGTACAGTGGTGGCAAGACCTAGCTGCTACAAAGAAGGTATGTTTTAGACAATACTCATGCATGTGGGCAAGAAACGTGAGGATTATATTTGTGACTGATTTTATAACAGGTTATTTTAGTTTCTGTCGTGTGGAAAGTGTAAAGCATTCCAACAAAGCATTTTAATGTAGATCTTTTTGTGCATCCATGCTGTTGATTGGTAAATATAGTGGCTTGATCATGACACTGAATAAATATGTCTTTAAAAATACAACAATAAGTCAAGTACAATGAATATATCTGGCAGGATGAACAGCTAAGCAGAAATAAAAAATATAAGAAAATTAGCTAAAGGGAACTAAAGCAATGCAGGAAGCTGTCAATTCCTATCAGTAACAACTCTCAGTGAGAAGAGTCTCAATAGTTAAAGAAAATGCATGAATTGGCAGAATGCATCAAAAATACACAACAATATGCAGTGTAAAAGAAACACACTTAATTCCAAAGGAAATCTGCAGATTAGAAATTAAATAATGGAAAATAATATTCTATGCAATAGGGACCAGATAAACCATAGCACTTAACTTTTGACGAAGTGGATTTCAAATTAAAACTGATCAATGGACATAAAGATAGCTACCACATACTGGAGAAATAAACAATTTAAGAGGTAGATAAAATTATAAGTATATTTCCACAAAGACCTGGTGGAACTAATTTCATAAAAAATTAACAGTATGAGACAGAAAGTTAGGTAAGCACCGGTACACTTACAGTGTGGAAGGTCAATACGCTATACAAATAGATGAACTAGCAAAAAAAGAAAATCAAGAAAGAAATATCAGAGTTGAACCATATCTTCAAAACCATGGCCTTGAAGGTATTTGCAGTATGGCACCACCACCAGCAGAACACACATTCACCTCATCATCACAGAGGAATCTATGTAATACACATCATATGTGAACACATAAAGCATGTTTAAGTAAATGCAAAGGATCAAAATCGTTCCATGCATATCATCAGGTCTTAGTGAAAGGAAACTAGAAACCAATGAAAATGAAACCATAAAGGTTTAAAAACATAGAGAAATTTAATAATACTGCACTGGGTACTCAGTCGGTCACAGCAGAACTCAAGCAAGAAATTAGAGTTTCTAGGACCAGACGGTAATGGCAGTACAACCTACTGAATCAGCTGGAACACAATGAAAACAGTCTGATGAGAGAAGTTTGAGATGATCAATGTCCACACCAGAAAATCAGAAAAAGCACAAATAATCTGATGATATAAGTGAGGTCCAAGAAATCAAGATCGATCTAAATCAGTAGTATGAAGAAATAATTTATGAAAATCAGAGCAGAAAATAACAAGAATGAGACTGAAAAAAATCAATAGAGTGAAGCGATGGTTCTTTGAAAGAATAAACAAATTGTCAAAGCTCTACCCAGTCTTACCAAAAAAAAAAAAAAAAAAAAAAAAAAAAAAAAAAAAAAAAAAAAAAAAAAAAAAAAAAAAAAAAAAAAGGAAAGGGAAAACCAAAACTTTGTACAATTATAAATAAAAGTGAACACTAACAAAGTATTCTGCTAAAATCCCAGTCACTGTTACATACTATGAGACTATGTCCTGTTATAAAATTGACAATTCCAAGTGATGTATAAGTTCTAAGGCACATGAAGTACAAAAGCTGAGCCAAGGAGAAATACAAATTCTAAATAATGCTATCTAAGCCACTAAAGTTGAAGAAGCAATATAGAAATTGCCAGTTAAGAAAAGCCTGGGTACCAGGGGATTGTCTATTGAATTACATTAGAACTGTAGCGAGATCAAACATCAGCACTCGCAAAAATTTTTAATAAAATTGAGAGGAAAGTCAAACACCCAAAGTCTTTGTCAGAAACAAAATCAAACCGGGGGCTAGGGAGATTGCTCCATGGCACAAGTGCCTGCCTGGCAAGTGTATGGTCATGAGTTTGAACCCCAGTCATGCAAAAAAAAAAAATCAAACTAAAATTTATAATAGATATCATAAAGCATGAGGAAAATATTCAAAAGCAAAGGTCAACTGAAGAGGATGAGGAGGAAAAGAAGCAAGAAAAGAAAAGGTAAGAAAAGAGGGATAAAAAGGAAATAAAGCTTTGTAAATAAGGAGGGGTGGGGTAAAGGAAATGAGAGGTAAATGGGAAAAAAGGAGAATCAAGATGTCATGTACTAGAACAAATTCCTTAGAATGAATATGATCATTGCATGTATATATATATATATATATATATATATATATATATATATATTAATAAAAAATCATCACAGTACATGTTATCTTTTGGAATTGAATTTCAATTCCTATAGCATAAACTTAGTAACATTGTGTAATTAATTAGTAATTAAGGACAAACCCAACGTCTTTTTTTTTTTTCCAATTCTTTTATTGTTTAAATTTAACAATGGTTATATTACATATTTTCATCATCGGATCAGTTTAGATTAATACATATAGGTATAT
>PVJA010028765.1:10769-27419 GCA_004027025.1 Myocastor coypus | reverse complement strand
ACATTTGCAAGACTTAAAGAAAAAGCCAGGCAGGGTGTGGTGGTGCACGCCTGTAATCCCAGCTCTTGGGAGGCTGAGGCAGGAGGACCAACGTGAATTCTAGACCAGCCTGGGCTACAAAAATGAGCCCAAAACCATCCTGAACTGCATAGTGAGACCCTGTCTCAAAAAGACAAAAAGGGAGAGAGAGAGAGAGAGAGACAGAGACAGAGACAGAGAGAAGGAAGCAAGGAAGGAAGGAAGGAAGGAAGGAAGGAAGAAGGAAGAAGGAAGGAAGGAAGGAAGGAAGGAAGGAAGGAAGGAAGGAAGGAAAGAGCCAACCACTGCTCGTATTCCAAGCAGCAGGACGATGCCCTATGACCACTCCTTCATCCAGACTGCCGAGGCCAGGTCACTGCGCAGCTAAAGGTGCAGCCGCATTTTCCCGGCAAGCAGACATGGCCCGACCAAGACAGAATTCTCCAACAGCTGCCTGGGCCATCCGAAAGGAAAACCGCCGGTTACGTTGGGCCCAAGTCAGAGGTTCCATCCCCACCCCATCCAGCTGCGGTGCGCCTCACATCCAGTGGCTGCTCAGCCAGCGCGGTACACGTGTCTAAAGGCCACCTTCACGGGGCCCGGTGGGATGGCTCAGTGGTCTAAAGCGCCTGCTTGGGGAAGCTTGGGTGGCTTCAGGGACCGAGGTTTGATCCCTGGCACCACATGCTGCGCCAGCCCTGCCCTCGGGGTAGGCTGAGCCGGCCATAAAAATGAATGAATAAACAAAGGTTCTGAAACAAGAATAAAAATAATAAATAAATAAATAAAAAATTCTTAAAAAAAAAAAAAAAAAAGGCCACCTTCAGGTGAGCTGAGCAGCCGGAAGGGGCAGCCCTGCACTCTCACCCCTGCCGCTGGACCACACGGAGGGCCGCTCGCTCTTCATGCTTCCTCTGGGCTGCAACACACTTGCTGCATAGCAATCGGCGCAAGCCCGGGTGCCCTTAACACTCACACCAAAGGCGTTTTCCTGAAGCTCCTGTGAAATGTAAAATTGGGAAGTGAAGATTTCAGAACTTACTCAAGACAGCTATCAAGCTGACCTTTGGAAAATGAACCGCACCTCACTCGAAGAATGGTTGTCAATTTGTTTTTGACATTTGTTCCTTTACAGATACGACCCTTAAATTATTCATGCCTGGCAGCTGAAAAATGGAATAATAATGACCTCTCCCTCGGCCCGCAGACCTGGCCCTGCCGTTCACACAGATCTTGAGTGAGGGAAACATTCCACTGCTAGAGTCTCAAAAAAAACAGCATTCTTGCGCCTTCGCTATGCCGCTGTGGTACGGGGTACTGCTTTGTAATACTGACTGGTCCCCCATGAGGTAGAAATAGGCAGGAGATGCTTATTGTTTAGGTTTAATGTCCAAATTACTAGCAAAGAGTTTACAGAAGCCTCCCGACTCCTCATACCTACCCAGAGAGAGGCTGTGTGGCCGCCATCCTACCCACAGAGGAAGCCTTTTGGGGACCTCCGGTTACAGCCACACAGCCCCTCGACATTACTCAGTACCCTGAGACTACAAGTTGCACTTCAGGGCACAGATGCAGAAGGACCAGAACTGAGTAGGATAAAAACTATAAATGACAAACCAAGAGCCACATCATGCTAAATGGGGGAAACCTAAAAGCATGTCCCCCAATGCAGTAGCAAGACAAAGATGTCCCCCATCACCTGTTCCCATGAACAGAATACTTGAAATGTTAACCAGAGAAATTAGACAAGAGAAAGACATAAAGAGGACACATACAGGAAAGGAGAAACACGCACTGTCATGACTTGCTACTCTACCTAGAAGACCCAAAGAACTCCCCCAAAACCCCTTAGAATTAGTAAGGACCTCCAGCAAGGTAACAAGATCAATGAGCAAAAGAAAATTATCAGGGACCAGCCTGGTAGCTCAGCGAACTAAAGCGTCTGCTTAAGCAGACACAGAGACCTGGGCTCAATCCCCAGGGTGCTGTGCTGACCCCACGGCCGGGGTAGCTGAGACGGCAATTGAGACTGGGCGTGGTGGTGCACACCAGTAAACCCAGCGCTTGGGAGGCTGAAAACAGGAGGATCGCTACAAGTCTGATCTATGTAGTGAGACCCTGTGTAACCCTGTACTAAATACGTTTTTTTAAAAATCATTGTCATTGGTGTACGCCAACTGAATGGAACGTTTCTTGGTACTTTTCTGTCGTTGCTGGGACAAGACATCCAACACCCAAAATGAAGGGAGGAAAGGTTTATTTAGCTCCCAGAGAATGGAAGTTTCAGTCCATACACAGCTGGCTCCAAGGCAGCAAAACAGCAAGAGCCGAGAGGGAGCCTAGCAGCTGCATCAGCTCGCCAGCCCCTCCCCCTCCCTTACGGTGTATTCAGGCTGCCCACCCCAGGGTAGCACAGCACTCACGCCATAACCCCAGCCCTGGATCCTGAATTAATCCCAGGCTCTAGCAGCCCGCCCCAGTGACCGCATGGGGCTTTGAGGAGACAGCTCGACACAAGCTGTAACCGGATGAGAGGGAAATTAGGAAAGAATACCAGGACAGTAGCTTCAAGAAAACTGAAGCACCTGGGAGCTAACGCAACCAGGGACAGGCAAGGCCTCTGTAAAGAACACAACAGCACTCTGGAAAAGGAAAGTGACGAGAACATCAGAAAACAGAGAGGCGTCCTTGGCTCCTGGACAGGCAGGCTCAGGATCACCCTCACTGCCACACTAGAGCTGTCACACAGACTCGGTGCAGTCGCCATCCACATCCCAGCAGCATGCTTTACAGAGCTAGGAAAAGCAGCACTAACATTCATGCGATACTAGAAAAGATCCAGAATAGCAAAAGTAGTTTGGGTCAACAAGAGCAAAACGGGAGGCAGAGCAATACCTATCATGGTTACGTTTTCTCGTTCCTGAGACAAAATACTCAACTGGCAAAGTCAAAGGAAGAAAGGGCTTGTTGTAGCCCACGGCTCCCAGAGGTGCTCATTCATAGCTGAGTGGCAGGGTGGCAGGGCAGAGGGGCCTCATAGGGGAGACAGGCAGACAGCAGCAGAGCAGCGGCAACACCAAGGAGCAGTGACAACAGCAGTCCACTGTCTGCCCCTTATATTCTGTGCAGGCTGTTGGCCCACCTCCAAAAAGCTCTACCTATGATCACAGGCTTTGGAGAAACATGTAGATACCAGCCCTCAAGCTGGCTTCAAGCTATACTGTAAGGCAGCAGTAACGAAAACAGCGTGGCAGTGGAACGAAAGCAGGCACCTGGAACAATTCAACAGAATGAAGGCTACAGAAACTTCTGGAGACAGACTCAGCTATTTGATCTTTGACAGAGGGGCCAAAAGCATTTGTTGTAGGAAATACAGCCTGTTCAACATTGGGGCAATGGGAAAACTGGTTGTTGGTGCGCAGAAGATTGAAACTGGGCCTTTATCTCTCACCACATACTAAATTAAAATCAAACTAGACCAAAGATAGAAGCCTACTGGGAGATGAGTGGGTAAAATACGTGAAGACGCGCTATAGCAAAGGATGTTCCAAACAGAACCCCGGCTGCCCAAGAAGTAGCAGCAAGAATCACCATCCGGGGTTATGTCACACTGCGAAGCTTTCGTACAGCCAGTAGTCAGCAGAGCGAAGACACAGCCTTCAGAACAGGAAGAAACTGCCGGCGACTCCTCAAGCATAGGTCCACCATCTAGAATAGACAGAGAGCTCCAGAGAATAAATCTATCTAAAGTCCAGGGACGAAATGGACAAGAGAAGTGAACAGATGCTTGCTTCATGGCGAAGAAAAGCATCTCAGCAAATACACGGGAAAATGTCCACCATCGCTGGCCCCTGAGGAAGTGCAAAGTGGACGGCGCTAAGAGCCCACCTTCCTCCAGAGAACATGGCCATCAGGAAGGAATCAGACCCTAGCAGCTGCTGAGGGCGCCTGGGGAAGAAGGAGCCCTCCTTCATGGCCAGTGGGAGTGTAAACTAGTACAACCGCAAAGGAAATCTGTGTGGAAATCGCTCAAAGAATTAAAATTAGAAATTCCACGAGGCCCAGCTATGCCCCTGCTAGGTATCTTCCCCAGAGAGCTAACACCATCATACTGCAGTGATACATGCACGCCAGTGCTGATGGCAGCGCAATGCGGAATAGCCGAGGCCTGGGAACACCTGCAGGCCCGCCAGCAGGTGATTGGATAGAGAATGTATGTATGTATGTGTAATGGAATACTACTCTGCTGTAAAGAATGGCTGATTCAAGACGTGTATAGCAAAGTGGATGCACCTGGACAATACCACGTGGTGTGAAACAAAGCAGACACGCAGGCGCACAGGCCGCATGGAGGCTCGCCTCTGGGTGGGGTAAAGTGCTAAGAACAGGAATGAAGGACAGATGGAAGGGGACAAGGAGACGGACACCTGGCTGCAGGGGAGCAGGCCAGGGAGAAATGCAGGTGGGGTGGGGCTGGAGGGAACAGAAAAGAAGCAGAGTGAGCGCCTGCCACGTGCGAGGACCTAAGGGCCCCAGTGTAAACGTTCTCCGCCATTACGTGAGCTGTGGTTGATAATAGCAACAAGAATGAAGGATGGAACAGGAGAATCGGAGGGGAAGGGAAGAGAATTTTAAAGAGAAAAGAAGCCAACTGTGGGAGGTGCACACATCCACTCCCCAAGATGGCTATAAACATCATGACCTTTGAATTTGTTCTCAAGCCGGGCGCGGTGGCCACGCGTATAATCCCAGCACTTGGGAGGCTAAGGCAGGAGGATAGTGCAAGTTCAAGACCAGCCTGGGCTGTGAAAGTGAGCTCAAGGGCAGCCTGGACTACATAATGAGACCGTGTCTCAAAAAGACAAAAAAAAAGTTCTCAAATATGTTCTAATAAAATAAAAAGTAAATTAAAAAATAAAAGTTCTCTGCGTGGAGCACCGGTGGTGCCCCCAGGACCAGCAGGTGTGGCGTTGAAGACGCAGCAGGCTCTCTGTAAATCACTGATTCGTGAACGGGTCTCCAGCCATGGCAGACGCGGAGGCGCCTTGAGCTACTCTTCGGATCTTCTCTGAGGCTTAAAGATTTATTTAAGTCTCAAGGCAGGCCTTCCCCCAAAAGAGCAGTGCTGTGATGCCACACTGGTGAAGAAGCACACCTTATGGCAAAGCACACTGCGTGCCCAGCTCTGTCTGTGGGGTTTCTGGGCACACCCCATGAGGACTTCTCCAAGCATTGCCCTGCATGGGGCAGTATTGGGTCCACATTACACAGAGGAAAAGGAGCCATCGTGGGCCGCAGCCCACAGGTGTGCACAGGACACTCACAGGCCTGTGTGACCAGAATCTGACCTTCAGTTCCACGCTGCGTGGCTACAGCATTGCCACCTGGTCAGTAAGAAATACAAAGGAGGCATTTAGCCTGACATGATAAATTTTGGGGTTCCTTCTTACCTAAAGTCTTGTGTATTAAATGGGACTTTCCTTAGCGCTCCATTCAGGCCCATGGTGTGTCACCTCAGCTCCTAGTTCTTGTAGTAATTCATGGTCTGCGTGACGCTGTTGAACGCAAAGCCCCGCCCCTCCCCCGTGACACCACAGGATGGCTGCTGTTCTCTACTTAAGCTTGGGGCCAGGAGAGATTTTCTTTTAATCCCTTTCAGCAGCAGGGGCGGTCTTCTCCAATGAAGATCCACACGTACAGCAGTGCCTTCTGCTCAGGAGCTATAGGGGTGAGCTCTGGCAGAAGCGTAAGCACGGCCGCGGGCTGAGGCTCTTCTCTTCTTTTCTCTAGAACCTTCTCCACCTATTTACCCCTTATGCAAGCCAAAGGGGACTTGGCCCAGGATGTGGGCCCAGCTTGCCTTGTGGGAATTGGGTGTACTTTCCTGTACCTCAGTAGTGACATCTGGCCTGAAATCAGGTCGTTGGGACACTAACAACCCTGTGGGCCTCAAGAGTACAGTAGCATGGCTGGTCCCCCCCCTTCATGTGTGATGAAATGCATTAAAGCTATAAACTCATTTATATCACTGCGTACATATAAGGACCAAATACCTCACCAGCTCTAACCCTAAACAATCACCCAGATCCTTCCCTGTGATCCTTAAATGGCATCTTCTAAATCCAGCAGGCACCGTTCCTACAAAGGCTGCTGGAACTCCAGGCGCTGCATGCTGTTTGGCTTCCAAAGCCAACCTAGCTTTCTAACGGAACCAACCCTCGTTTCCACATCTCTGACCCACCATGGCTCACGTGCCTTTTTCCCACTCGAAGGCATTCATCTGCCAAAAGCCAACCTCGGGTCAACTTCCAGATTGTGGTGCAGCTGAACTCTGCCCTACCAGGAGGAATGGTGTGAGGGCACGCTGCCGCCACCGCCAACCCGCACGCCCTCGGCAGGATCCGGATCGTGTTTCCTGCGTCACGTCTGCTCATCTCAGGCTGGCTCTCCCGCCTGGTAATCCCTCACTGTTGAATTGTTTTAACAGTGGTACCTTAGCACGCACATAAAAACATACTCAATCAGCCCTTAAGATCCATAGGAAAGAAAATGGATTCACTTTTAAAAAATATTTGAGATGGCAGAGCCAGAAAATCGAAAATCAAGCAGACTGTCTTGATTCAGGGATTTTAAATCTGATAAACCAGTGGCACGTTGTTTATTTGCAAGCTTGAAGATTAGCTCATGTGTATAGACTGCCTATTATCTACCATTAAAATGCATTGAATAAGAGATGATTAAACATTTATATTAATGGCTCTCAGGTGAACCGACAGGGTGATTTATCAGAGCTGACCTAATCGAGGGGAGGATGGACAGCAGCAGCGCTGGCTCTGGTCTGACATGGCGGGCTTTGCTCCTGCCGTTGCTATTAACCAACTTCAAAGTGGAGGAGGCTCCTGGTTTGTAAATAGATTATTATCTGAAAGGTAATTTTATTTCATGAGACTGGCTTTATTATATGGCAAAGAGTAAAAATGTGATTTGGACCTCTGTCCAGATGTTCTCAGCCTGGTAGCAGAAAATGGTTTTATTTGTTAATTTGTCCTTTTAGGGTTTCTGTAGCCAGCATTAAATGGAGCAATTTAGCATTCTGAGGAAAAACAAACTCTGCATTCTCCAAGAATATAATTGAAAATTACCCCATACCCATGCAGGATAATTACCTTTCAAAACATTTCCCTGGCTTGACATCCCAGTAATGGCTTAGTGATAGTATAATTTCATTACACAGGGATTACAATGGCAAAACAATGTATGTTGCAGGCTTTGAAAATTAAGTTACAATGAAAACAAAACCTTTTATGTAAGTTTAAAGCACTTATTTCAATGTAAAATTATACACAATCCCACCCAATTTTTGTATGCATGTCATTGTTGGTGAATTCTAAATTCAGCCACGTAAAGCTTTGGTCCTCAAACCTACAGAACCCATCTTGGTGTCCATGGTTATAATGCATGAGGCTCTGGGATGGGTGATATGAACTCGAACAGATGCATTTAGATGGCAGTTCCCGCGCCAGTGTGTACGCACTATGCAGCAAACCCTCTGCTCCTGAACTGGATCCACCTTGTTCCCTTTGCAGTTGGATGATAAAGACCCATGGCCCTGGGCCCAGCGGCATGGCTCAGTGGTCTAAGGCGCCTGCTTGGGAAAGCTTGGGCAGCTTCAGGGACCACGGTTCCATCCCCGGCACCACATGCTGCGCCAGCCCTGCCCTCTGGGCGGGCCGAGCCGGCCATAGAAATGAATGAATAAACAAACAAAGGTTCTGAAACAAGAAAAAAAAATTAATTAAATAGATAAAATTAAAAAAAAAATTTTTTAAAGACCCCTGGCCCATAGCAGTGGTTATTTTCATCTCAAAAGATTCCAAACTAATTGTAAGGTACATTGTACTTTCTAATTTAATAGCACCAGCCTACAGTTGTACCTTCTTGTAATATGCAGAAGACACTTACGCAGGTACCCGGTGCCTAATTCTTGTCTGTCCAGGGTCAGTTTCTCCTAGTGCGTTGACCAAAGAAAGACAAGAAATTGGGCCGGGGAGATAGCTCCATGGCACAGATACCTGCCTGGCAAATGTGTAGTCGTGAGTTCAAACCCCAGTCCTGCAAAAGAAAAAAATATAAAGGAATTAAATAAATAAAAATAAAAAGTAAAGACAAGAAATCAAAGGGAGGCGCTGGGAGAGAGAATGACACAGAGCCGTGGACCTCCATTACACACCACTCCGATGTCACTTCTCACAGAAACAATTAGACTTGATATTTGAAAAGTGCAGTTTTTGGTCCAAGGACTGGTTTTTGCTTTTGCTTTATAGTATAAGGATTGAGCCCTGGGACTCACATGCACTCCCCGCAGAGCTCCATCCCCAGCCTGGGACGCTGCAGCGATAAATCATGAGCATCCTACATAAAACCAGTTGGGAACTTTTGGTTTCATTCAAACCCACTACATCTTCCTTGTGGTGGTAAAAACCGTGAGCTTGAGCCAGGCGATCCGGTGAAAATGAGGACGCCACTTTGCTGGCTCAGGCTGGCCTCCTGCCTCTCCCACAGCGGCAACGACGAGGCCAGCAGCTGCCGGGTTCCTGCCATGTGTGCTGCCCTTAGGCCCTCCCTAGAGCCTGACAGGCGCTGCTAATGGCCTGGCCTGGCATAAAGTGGGGGCTTGGAACAGCGACTGTTCCCCATTGTCCCACAGCAGTGCTGTGGTAGACATGGGAATTGGGCCCAGTCTGTTCAGCTTCACTGTCTAAACGTCATACTAGTAAGTACCCTTACAGGGTACGTTTTTATATATATATATATATATATATACTTTAAGCTACATCAGTACTTCCCAATTCCTAAAAAAATTATAACTTATGATTTACTTCCGTACTGTTGTCCTTATAGTGGTCACTTTGGTGACTGAGCATCTCCTGTATCTGCTGTGCTGGTGTACTGGCATGTCCAGTTTAACCTTTCACAAAACCCCCTGAAGTAGGAATAGTAGCTGCCACTTAGTGTACAGGGAAGTCAAGGTCCACTGAGGTGCCCCGACCTGCAACAGCGCACCCCTGTCCTCTGCAGAGGTGCTGAGCTCAGCAGCCTTGGGGGCTCTTGGGCCCCACTACAGGAGTCACTCCCAGGTCACCAACTCCTGGCAACTCTTTAGCAGCTGCTTCTGTGCCGTGGGTGTCACCCCTGCAGCTAGACTGAAGCCAGCTGGGTCGTACAGCAGGCACAGTGGCAGGCCTCTGGAGAAGCTGGTGTGGCTCAGCTGGCCCGGGAAGTCCAGGTGCTTAGGGGGCAGCGGGTGGAGTACCTAACGGCGAAGGCCACGCAGCTCACTGTGCTGTGCAGAGCTGCTATTACTAGGGAATGACCGGTTGAGAGCAGTGTTTCTTGCTGGGCATGACGGCACGCAACCATAATCCCAGCTGGCCTGGAGTCTGAGGCAGGAGAGTTCCAAGCCTGAGCCCAGCAAGACTGAGCCTCGGGCTAAAACTGGGAAGGGCTGGGGCTGGAGCTCAGTCAGTGCCAGGGCAAGGCCCTGGCTTCTGTCCCAGTGCCATCCCCCGAAATGATGTTTCATCCTCTCCCACTTAGAGGGAGGGGAGGGAGGGCCACGGGGACGCCCTGCAAAGCAGCAGCATAAGGAGGGGCCCCCTCCCTTCCCCATCCTGCTCTTAACCAGGAACTGTGCCGGCTGCGTGGGGCAGCTCCTACTAACCGTGCAGCCTGGTTGTTAGCAAAGTCCTGCCTTGCAGGAAGATACTCCTGAGGCTTCCAGCGGGACACCAGCCTCAGTCCCCTGGGAGCTGTGCACCAAAGCGCCTCGGGTTGCCCCAGTCCCGCTTTGCACTTCCCAGAGGATGTGTCCCACCTACTGCTCAGCCCCACTGCACAGAAGTCGTCCTGTGCTGGAGCCAGTATCCGGGTCCTCTTGACTTCCACCCAGAGCCCTGCTGCCTCACCTGGTACCCGCAGGGTCCTGCATACCCTCGTACTGGAAGCCAGAAGGGCTGCTGGCCCCACACACGCTTTGTCTCCGAGGCTCCTCCTGGCGCTCCAAGCTCCCTGCTGGGCCCTTGCTCATGGACTCTGTGATGTTCACCCATATTTTCTAAATCTCAGGAAAAAATTGCTGCCTTTTCCAAGTCTGATGTTTTAAAATGGAGGACGCCCTTACTTTTGTGTGTGTGTGTGTGTGTGTGTGTGTGTGTGTATGTGTGTGTGTGCAGCATTTCTCCTGCTTAAATGCCTCTAACACAGTAGCTCCCAAATTAAACGTGTTAGCACCACCTCCTCCACAGAAGCATCAAGCATGGTATTAAAAGAGAGGCTTAAGTACATTCACATTTTAAGAGTTTATGTGAGCAGACAAGCATCGCATTGGTAGCACCAGGCCACCAGCAACCACACTTTCCCAAAGGGGCCCCAAGAGTAGCTTTCATGAGGTTTTCTCAGAAGCTAGACCAGGAAAATGTATTCGATGATTCAAGTGGAAAGTCCGCAGTTAGAGGCAAGTTGGACAGGTTCAGGTAGGTGGGGTTACGTTTTGTTTTGCTGTTGGCCTTGCGTTAGGCTTCCCTTGGCTTATTGTATAGCGGCCCAGCTCCACTTAGCAGCCTCTGACCCTAGAAAGAGCAATGAACTTGGGTCTAGAAGTCCTTCCCTGCCTATTAATTCACCAGGCAACCTCAGACAGCTGCTTAACTTGGTGGGCCCCATGCACCCCGCCTGTGCCCCAAGGTCGCAGTCAGCCAACGAGGAAGAGCTCTGTAAGCCATCGAGGCTCGCTGACTTAAGACAGGGCCCAGACATGCTCATCCCCCCGCTGCACATCACGACCTAAAGATGACCAGCCCTGGCCTCAGCTCCTAGGGTCAGCTGACCACACAGTCCGCTCATGTCACTGCATGCTCCCTGCCAGGAGCACCTGTTTGTCCCCATAATGTCCCTCAACACCCAACTCAGTACCTAGTTCCTATCATAAGTACCCTTAGTTTACTTGTTTGGTAGCTGTATGTGTGTGTGTGTGTGTGTGTGTGTGTGTGTGTGTGTGTGTGCTCAGCCCACCCTGAGGGCATGGCTGGCACAGCAGGGTGGTGCTGGGGATCAGACCCTGGTCCTGGTCCCCTGCACCTGCCTCACCAGGCGCTTTAGACCACTGAGCTATCTCGCTGGCCCCTGGTAGCCTTTTTAAGATGTCTGAACGCAGGCTAATTGTCTTGTCCCTTAATTTGTGCCACTTTGTACTTGTTACAGCTCTGGCCCACGTAGCTTAAAGCAGTGATAAATAAGGTCTGAACCCTGCCCACTCCCTAATCTGGATACACACAACTCGTTCGTCCTGTGGCCCTGTTCTTTTCTTCCGTCTCGTCCCCACCCGGTCGCCATGCTGTTTCCCTTAACCCTCACCGCAAAGCTGGGCCTCGGGATCCCCGCTGGCTCTCCTGTGCCGGACACAGCCAGCGCTGCGGCTCGCTGCCTCCAAAGCCCTCCCGCTTTCCAGGCTGCTGGTCACCTGCACAAAGGCGACGCCCACCCCCGAGAGACTGCCGTCCCCGCCTCCGCGCCATCGTCCTTGCCGCCTCGTGGCCTAGGAGTCCGCTGCTGACCTGTCTGTGGCTTCCCTTCCCCGCAGGTGAAGAAGACCTGAGCGTGGAGGAGGCCGAGCAGGTGCTGACCCTGCTGTATGACCCGTGTCTGAACTGCTACTTTGACCCCCAGACGGGGAAGTACTACGAGCTGGTGTAGCCCACCCTCTGGGGCGGAGCAGCCACGCAGCGGGGCAGGACAGCAGCCGGCCGCCGGGAGGCCTGAGGCAGCAGCGAGAGGGCGGGCCGCAGAGCTGCACGGGACGGCCGGAGAGAGGAGGATTCACTTTATAAATAATGTTCAGTCTAAGGATCCTTACGTTTTTTTTGTAGATGTGTGTGATTTTGAATCTGCGAAGGAATTAATAGAGACAAGATTGTAGGACTTGGAACTGGTTATTTGTTTTCATTTTCATGCTGCATATAATTTTATTTTGTATTTTACATAAATAAGTTACTCACTCAAAATATTTGCAGTGTTAATCTGTAAATGATGGCCTGATATACCACAGAAAATGTATTCTTGTTTAAAAGATATCTGGGAACCTTTTATTCTATGCTATATTTGTATTAAAAATAAAATATAATTTAAAAAAAAACATTTAAACTGCTTCGCTTTATTCAGCCCACTGTGTACCAGAATATTCCAGAGAGTTGCCTTTGCTTACACTCAGGAAAGAAAACAGGTCCCAGTCCGGCTTCATGGCCACACTGTATTGGCTCCGCCCTGCCACCCCCATTTCATTTCCTTTTATCTAGAGTTTGCTAAAGATCGCAACACTGTTAATCACTTAAGCTGCTCAACATTGTACTTCGCTTCTGTCTTTTTAATCGTTTACCAATGATTGTTGAATTGTAATAATCCGGCTCCGTGGATACAGGCTTAATTAGAACTCACTGTTCGAATGCTGCCGGGCCTCGCCGCGCTGTGACCTGGGCCTGTGGGATGCCGGGAGGTTTTCTCTGTCTTCAGGGCTCACTGCATCTCCAGACAGATATTGTGTGCTTCCTGCCTTCGGGTAGCCAGCCCGGGCTTGTGTGCCAAGCACATTAATATCGAGCCGAAGGCAGCACTTATCATATTAGCTGGCATATTCTATTACTTAATAAAGATTTTTAATAAAGAAGAGCACTACTGGAAATGAAAAATTATTGGTGTACAATCAGATTTAATAGTTGTACTACAATTTCATTTAATGTTGCTTGATAGAAATAAGGTCTTTTTTCATGAAAAGATTGTCTTCTGCTCAAAAGATCATACATTATTTAGTACCATGTTTGTGTTTGATAAGCTTTTAATCCTGTTGTTCACAGACTATACCTTTGCTATGAATTTCTCTCCAAGATCTTCCTGCTTATGAAATAAACATAAATAAGTAAGGTTTCACAACATATGCAGAATGGTAAAAAGAACTGAGGTTCTAGGAATCATGGCCCTCAAGGCTAGAGGGGGGGGGTGCATTAGGGAGATAGCTCCGTGGCACAAGTGCCTGCCTGGCAGGGGCAAGGTCGTGAGTTTCAACCCCAGTCCTACCAAAAAAAAAAAAAAAAAAAAAAGGCCAGAGTAGGGATCAAAAGGCCTTTTTCCTGCTATAAATACTCCCAGGACCACCCACGTGATAGGGGAGTGAGAAAGCATGGTGTTAGTTGAAGCCAACAGATACAAATCAAAAGCATCATGAACTAGCCTGTCAAAGGAAAAGATTCCAGAGTGCCTCATGAACCCCAAAACCTGAAGCTACACAGTCCCCAAATGGATGTGAGCTGAGACCTCAAGGGATACAGAGAACGTTGTTAGCAGTCTTGAATTACAAACAAGAGACAGTCAGAGGTCAAAGACCAGCTGAGAGACCAGGCTCTGAGAGACACGTGCATCAGGGCAGCACCTGGGGTCCCCGTGGCAACAGTTCCCAGCGTCTAGCATCTATTGGTGGTCAGCAAAACGACCCAACCTTGTTCTGTCCTAGGTCTCTGCTCAAGCGGCAGGGAGCTGATGGGCCTACTTGTCTACCACCCCACGTGAAGAGAGGATGAGACGTGCCTGTGGGAAGAGAAGGGGCTGTCTGCGGGGTGCAGAGGGACTTTGCCTCAGCCACGGCGGCAGCTGTCTCTCCTGGAAGGCTGGAAGGCTTTCTGCTGCTCCTCTCCGTTCTCCTTGCCATTTCTTCTTTCTCCATAGTTTTCTCAGCTTTTGACCTACCTGCCGGAGCACCCCACCTCTACACAACCTACAAGTCCAGCCGCACAGAAATTCTCACTACCGGTTCCACTTCAGCAGGGCCGGTGGACCTCCAGGACCATGTTCTGTGCATGAGTACAAGGCCCACGTGAGCTGGACAAGCTGACCCGTGTGGGCCCCCAGGAGGCCCTGTTAGCGGCTTTTGCCATTTTACCTGGCTTTCTCTTCTTTTCCCCCATGGAAAAACCTTCTTGTTTACTTGATTAAACAAAAATAAAACAAGCTGCAAGCCAGGTGTAGTGGCACATATCTGTAATCCCAGCTCTTGGGAGGCTGAGGCAGGAGGACCAACATGAGTTCTAGACTACAAAAGTGAGCTCAAGGCCAGCCTGAACTGCATAGCAAGACCCTGTCTCAAAAAGAAAAAAAAAATTTTTTTAAAGCTGCAGAGAAACCATTTTTAAAAAGATGCCACCTTTGACTCAAGGCTGTGGTAGCTGAGATAGTATCTCCCAGCTACCTTCTCCGGCTTTCTATGTGGACCCCGGGATGTACCCAGAAGCCTATTAGCCTACACAAGGGATTTGAACACCTTCCACTGGTACTTCCCCTGCTCCTTGCCCCTCACACCTGCATCCTGTGCTGTCAACATTGAGGATTTAAAAGAAATAACCAGGCATGGGGGCTGAGGATTAAATCCCCAGGTCTGCCATGCTAGCCCCGTGCCCAGGGTACCCTGAGATGGCAGTTAACACTGGGCATGGTGGTGACGCCTCTAATTCCCGTTCTTGGGAGGCTGTAAACAGGCATATCACTCGCTATGAGTCTGATCTAGGAGTGAGACCCTGTACACCCTGTAGACCCTTCCCTAAAACTACAAATAAAAAATAAAAGATACATAAAAGCAGTAACCTGCTAGGCATGGTGACGCACTCCTTAATCCCAGCACTTGGGAGGCTGAGGCAGGAGGATCAGTGCAAATTCAAGACCAGCCTAGGTTGCAAAAGTGAGCTCAAGGCCAGCCTGAACTGCATAGCGAGACTCTATCCCAAAAAGACAGCAATAACCAAGAGGAGAACAATGTAACCCAAGCAAACAAAAACCCACTTTTGCCTTTTTTTCAGAGAAAAGTTTCTCACCTTGTTATGGTTTATGTCTAGTTGTCCCCGCAAAGCCTCATGAAGTCATGGGGCGGGGACTTCTAGAGTTTGAGACTTGACTCATGAGGCACTGGGATTTTGGGTTTCAGTACTAATGGGATTATGAGTCTGAGTACTTCTGGGATTATGGGTGTAGCCTAAGGTGGATAGGCTGAGGCAAAGAGCCTGAATGTAATATAAAGAGAGACAGACAGACAGACTTGCTGTTGCTCTCTGCTGCCCTGGTTGTTCTGTTGCCTCTGTTCTACAGCCATGAGCTGCTGCTCTCTGCCATGTGCCTCTCAGCCTTGGAGCCAGCCAAATATGGACTGAAACATCCGGTAACTGTGACTTAAATAAACCTTTCCTTCCTTCATTTTGGGTGTCAGGTATTTGCCCCAGCAATGAAAGAAAAGTAACTCAGACACACCTTGAATTACTTTTCTTATTTTTAGGATGATAAGATGTTTCTTTCTTCTTTGTTTTTTCCCTTGGGTGGGTAGAGAGATGTTTTAAACCAGCATGTTAAAAATAGTTGATGGATAGGAGAGTTGGTAGCATTTTCATATGGATTTTGCTTAGTAATGTCCACTAGTTCTCACACCTAGTCATAAAAAATGCTTTGATTTTTGAAGTATAGAATGCATGATTTGGTTGTCTTTTATTTGTTGTTTTTACAGAAATTTAAATGACAGAATTGGAGGAAGTAGCAAACAGGCATGTTGGGTGATTAAGTTAAACCTCTTATTTTTTTTTAGGTTTTGTGTGGGTGTATACGTGTGTAGGGCCTCACTACACAGCTCAGACTCATAGTCATCCTCCTGTTTTCAGCCTCCTTAGTGCTGAGATTCCAGGCATGCACCACCACACCCGGACTCAATCTCCGGCTTAGCATACCCAAGCGGCAAGGCCAGCACAGCTTGTGGTGCCAGGGATCGAACCCTAGCCCCCGTGCTTACCTAAGAAAGTGCTTAGTCCACTGAGTTATCTCACTGGCCCTAAACCTCTAATTTTTGAAATTCATGCAAGGCAGATTGATATAAGCAAATCCACACCCTGACCCTCGCTGGCTGCAGAAGCCATGCTGCCGGCCTCCCTGGGTGTGGGTTACTTGACTTTCTTAAAAGCAGTGGTTTCACCTCTGTTGAACAGTTTTCTGCAAAAGAGTTGAAAAATAGCAACAGATGTGCTCCACATTGCTCACTTTAAACCAATACAGTGCAGCCAGTCTGCTTGGAAACGTATTGCCTGGGCTGTAACTGCCCACACTGGACCACATATTACAGTTTCCTGGGAAGTGACGCCCGGGCCCCTCATGCATCTCGTTGGTCTCGAGTGCAACCTGCCATCAGGATGCTTGACAGAACTCCCCCGCACTCTACAGGCAGTCAAGGCTAAGAATCCTGCAACAGATCGCATTTGACCGGTCAAGACCGCAGCATTTGCCTGGTGGCCCGTGGGGAAGAGTCCATATTATTCGCTTCCATGTCTGAGATCTCAATTTCTATTTCTAATCAAATATGTATCATTTATATCTGGAGCTGATTTTTTTTTTTTTTGTCTTTTTGAGACAGGGTCTTGCTATGCAGTTGAGGCTGGCCTTGAGCTCACTTTTGTAGCCCAGGCTGGTCTCGAACTCACACCAATCCTCCTGCCTCAGCCTCCCGAGTGCTGAGATTATAGGTGTGCACCACCACGACTGGCTATTTTTTTTTTTTTTTTT
>PVJA010028765.1:0-10669 GCA_004027025.1 Myocastor coypus | reverse complement strand
GAATCAATTTTGAGACTGATTCAAATAGTTACTTATCTCATATAAATGGCATGCAATTTACAAATAATAATGTCTTCAATCTCTAAATTGTTATTTAATTAGAGATCCCAATTAATAAGAATTATGGAAAAACAACTATCAACAATATATAGTACCAGATGATGATCTTGTTTCCATAGCAGCTTTCAGTTTAGCCAATGAATTTAATTTTATGTTCTGTTAAAAGAAAGGACAGATCTATATAAGATACATAGACTTTTATATTATGGACTATTATATTTCTCCATATTTTTGGTTTGATTTCATTTCTGTCAGCTGTTTCAAATCCATATCTTGATTTTTTTCTAAGTACAACATGTACATAATTAAAAAGCAAGAGGAGCATAGTCACAGAATGTACAACCCAAAAGACAATTAATTAAAATAACAAATTTTAAAATTGCCCTTTTATATCTGTTATGGTTTGTGTCTGGTTGTCCCCCAAAAGCCTCATGCAGTCCTGGGACAGGGACTTCTAGAGTTTGAGATTAACACATGATCCACTGGGATTATGGGTGGCCCACTGGGATTATGGGTTTTAGTACTGCCGAGGCTATGGGTGTGAGTGCTACACCCAGCCTGAATGTAATACAAGAGAAGCAGAGAGACCAAGAGACAGACTCTCTGTTGCCATTGTTGCTGTCTGCTGCCATGAACTTCTGCTCTCTGCCATGTGCCCTTCTGCCTGGGAGCCAGCTGAATATGGACTGAAACTGTGAGCTAAATAAACTTTTCCTTCCTTCATTTTGAGTGTTGGGTATTTGTCCCAGCAACAAGAGAAGAGTAACTCAGACATGTTGACTCAGTTTGCATTCCGGAAAAACTGATTATAAAGACAAGTCTTGTCAAGTGAATCCTATTTTCTCTTTTCTCCCAGTATAACAACGGAGGTGGACTCCCCCAGAAAGGACAATCGGGACCCTTGCTTTAAATTCTCTGATATTACTGCTGAGAAAAGTGAGATTCTGGTTGGGAACTTCACTTCCCAAAGGCACTTGTTCCAAGAGGCTCGGGGAACCCATGACTCCTCACTTCTGAGTCAGTCCTGTCCTCGTCCTGAGGGACTTAGGGCCTCACGCGACAGATCTGGATGGGCATCGCCCCACCATGAGTGTGTGAGCGCTGGCTCTTCCTTGGCACTTCCTTCTCCTTGGCTCTGAGCTGACGCTTTCCGCTCTCAGTTGTCAGTGTCTCTACCTCAGAGATGATCAATTCCCAGTGTGTGTTTCCAGAAAGAGAACTCCTGTTTCCTAGTGAGAAAAGTAGACAGAGGGCTGTGGTCAGAGCCAGAGAGCACCGGCAAGGTGGGAGAGCTGAATACGTCTTCACTGGAGCTGTTCTTGGTGATGCTGAGGCAGGCGGTGAGGGCGCCCCAGAACTGCTGGCCACCTGGGTGTGGCCAGTCAGTCCTGGAGACTTCTTATCCATGGTGATTCAGGGCACAGCTGTGGAGCAACCTCCGAGCCCTGGAACCTAATAACAATCCGAGTGTGCTGTCTTCAGTTCTTCTGCCCCAAGAGCAAGCGGAGCTCCACACTTGGTACCAATCTTCTACCACAAAATCAAGGAGGTTTACAGTGATACAGCCTCAGTCTGATGTCAGAATGGGGGTATGAAGGATGGTGAGGGAGTAGAAGAGGCCGCGTTTCTCCAACAAATCTATCTACAGAGCACCCATCCTGTGGAGGCTGCCATGTTCTCAGCCACCCGAGAACTTCCCTGGAGAAATACTACTGGAGGTGCCTTCACCGCCCCCGAAAACCCTGACTCTCACCAGACTCAGAGATCTGTCTCCCCAGTCGACGTGCAGGTGTGCGCAGGTGTGTTGTTTGGGACTGTGGCTGCCAGGTGGCTTTGCTGTTTCATGCCCTGCCCAGATATTTCACAGATCCCAGGCCAGGCCAGTTGATCCTTCAGAACTCCTCTTCATCTAAAAGCAGGTATGCAGAAGCCTGAGCATCTCCTATCTCTGAAGCCTTCCTCACCTAAGATAAAGAAACATGCTCATATTTTACCCAAACATAACCATAGATAATGCATTTAACTTCTAACAAAGGATAAATCTAAGTGAAAGTTATTCACTATGGAGACTGGAGCTTTACATCTTAATGAATATTTTGGTTCTGGTTTGTGTGGTTTTAATATAATTTAGAATCACATTAAGTCAAAATAATTTGACTTATAAGAATTAAATTACCAATAAACACGAACCACAGACAACACTAATTTTTACTGCCGCCACATTCTTCTGTAGTTAATCACCTATAATTCTGTGAAGCATTACAGAAGCGAAACGTAGGCAATGGTATTGATTGATTTTCATCAGGCCAACTTATCATTGTCAGCGGTTTTGCTGAACCTGGCAAGATTTAAGCATATAAACGTGCTTTAATAGTAATGAGTATTGTCAATATTTTAACCTGTGGATCAGGAGAAATTATCTCTAATTTGCTGCAGTAGATAGTTTCAAAAGCGGAGAGGACAGGATGTTCCTAGGACTTAATCAATAGAAATCATGTGGGACTTCTTGGCCTAAAAAACCCAAAGAGGAAATTACTCATTGTTAATTTGTGTAATATGACATCCTAGAATAGAGGTCATATTAATGACGGAGTTTTGGTAATGTACGATTAGGTCAATCACGAGGTGGAATTAAGGTATCCCTCGGTTTTGCTTCACGGCTTCCTAAATTAAGATTATCTTAAGCCAATATGGTGGCACCTGCCTGTCATCCCAGTGCTCCAGAGGCTGAGGCAGGAGAAAGCCATGGAGAGTTTGAGGCCCGCTTTGACTACATCATGAGTTCTAGGAGAGGGAGACCCTGTCTCCAAAAATCAAGAAAAAATAAGAGATCAAATTATCACCATGGTTTTTCCTAGGAAGTCAGTTTTACATCACTGTTGTAATATACCTGACACAGGCCACTCCCAAAGAAACTATGGACATAGCAACCATTTTGGAGGTTCCAAGACCAAGCAGCATGGTGGAAGCTGGGTGGCAAAGCCCACTCCTGGGGCTGGCCCTCTCCATGGCAAGCACCCAAGCAAGCAAAGACATCTCACACCAGAAACTGGGTGTGGCCACACGCAGGCTCTGGTCGCCCTCTCACAAGAACTCTCTGGGAGACCGAGAAATCTTGCTTTCTGAGAACACACCGCACAACTGGAGGAAGCCCTGCCAAGCCCACCTCTTGAGCACCTGCAGCCTTTCCAAATGCATCCTCCACTCCCAGGGCCTCTTCTGAGACACTCAGATCACTCCTAAACCATAGCACCTAGTCACTCGGAAGTTATTCACACATTTAAGATCTAGTAAAATTAATAGGCCTTTTAACCAACCTAGTAAAAACCTTCCTTTTTCCCTTAAAATCTTTTTAATTGATCAAAGAAATTAATCGTATCCCTTCCAGGCTAGTTTTTGTAGGCAGAATATCGTTTCCACACCAATACATTTTTTGACCTCTACTATGTAAATAGGGCCAGCCAGATAGCTCACTGGACTAAAGCACCTGCTCAGGCAGAGCACAGAGGCTGAGGTTTGACCCTGGCCCACCCCTGCCCCTGGGGCATGCTGAGATGGCAATTAGGACTGGGCGTGGTTGCACGTGCCTGTAATCCCAGCATGCTTAGGAGGCTGAAAATAGGAGAATAACTATGAGTCCCATCTACACAGTGAGACCCTGTAGACCCTGTACTAAATATATTTTTAAAACTTTATGATATGTAAATAATTCTAAAATTCATCAAAAAATAAAATTGGTCTAGGCATAAGTAGTATCTTCATAAGTAGCTTGTTTCAAAAAGTCTTCATCCTCTCAAATCAGGTACCAGAGAGTATCTGTCATTGTCAAACGAAATTGGATCAAGTAACAACAAGAATGACCCCGTTTCCCATGGAGATGGAATTTGTGGGTCCTTCCCAGCCGACACATCTACCAACAGAGGAATGGGTAGAGATGGTGTAGTGCTTAGGCACCATGGAGCACCTCCATAAGGACGCGTGAGCTTGAGTCATGTGTAGGAAATGAACCCACCTTGAGCCCATAAGCTTACGTGAAATAAATCAGACACGCAAGCTTGCATGTCCTACGTTTTGTCTTGTGTGAGAAACTCACCACATTAAAAAAAAAAATGAAAGATAACAGGGAACAGGGAGATTGAGCTTTATCAAAGAGGAAGGGAGTCAAGAGAAGAGAGGAATACAGGATGAAAAAAGGAGTAAGATAAGTTAGATACGTTTTCCAGCTTCCCACAAGAAAAGCACACAGTACGCACTACCAATAAGACTCCATCATTGCTCCAAAGCCCCGATAAATAGAAAAAGAATACATGGACAGATTCCTAGTGTAAGTGCAATACATAATCAATACATCCATTGTGGGGAATCAGCGGATTTCCTCATCACATCTTGGTCCTATTTACTGTCCCTTCCCCTCTGCTCTCTTCTGTCCCCTGACCCCAGGACCCCTCCCTATCTCATGCTCTGAATACTCGTGGACCACCCAGAGTTCTGAAATCACTGTGTCACAGGACAGCAGACCATAAACAACATGCACATCGATGGAACAATTGCTGCAGGTTTGTACATCACGCTCAGTGGTCTGCTTTCAAAGCATTCCTCTGATATTCCCGTAGCATCTCCACAGAGCCAAGCCTCATAAATACCACCAGTTTCTATATCAAAGGAGAACTTTCCATTATTTTCAGCTGGTCCAGGGAGTCATTAAAGTACCCTTGGAACTATGATTCAGTGCAGAGCTTAACTCTGCCCTGGAAATCCTGTCATTGCCACTGGGTGAGAAACACTGTCGCTTGTTACAAGAATTGTTCTCATCTTCACTGTCAATCACTTATTGAGCTCTCGCGGGATTTCCAAGCATTGCCCTGAACTATAGGTATACATTTTTTTCACTTAATCCTCATGACTCTGAAGTAAACATTTAGGGCTGGGAATTTAGCCCAGCGGCATAAGTTTCTGCCTGCCAAGCATGAGGTCCTAAGTTTGAAGCCCGGTACTACCTTTAGAAAAAGAGGGAGAGTGAAGTAAACACTAACTCACTTTATAAATTAGGAAAAAGCTGAGATACAAATAGGTTTGGAGTGGGCTGAGAAGATAGGTCAGTAGAATAAGTGCTGGTAAGCTCAGGGTCTTGAGTTCAATCCCTGGTACCACAAAAGAAACAAACAAAAACATCAGTTCAGGAACTTTCCTGCTGATGCAGCCAGCTCCACAGATGCGTGTGATGTTGAGCCTCACAATACAGCTATGACCAGCCCTACCGACCAGCAACTGTTCCCATAATGGCTAAAACTTCTACTGCTTTTTAAAAGCAGAAGAGCTCATGCAGTACCTTGCTTCCTTCAGGGTTGGCTCTATTATTCCCCTTTGAAAACTAATTTCTCTGTTTATCTGCTACATGTTAAAATGGTCTACATCTTTAAAAGTCCATGAGAAATTTACCTTCACCAAAATCCAATTGCATTTCAAGGTCATTGGGATTTTTTCTATATTGGGGTATTCTTCCTATTATCTGCAAATTTAATAAAAGAAAAGAAGCAATAGGCACAGCACACAGGTATCAATTTAAAAACCTACTCCTTCCCCACATGGCATCTTTCTTGCTCTTCTCATTCCCCCAGTGTTTCTATAGTAACCTGGCATCCTCAGCTGCCACCTCTCTGTTGGCACTGAAGGACCATTTATAATCATCACTTCACTCTACTTGTTCTGAAATGTGCCTTCGACCCCTAACACTGCGGCGTGTAAGTGTACAGGGCCTGAAGCATTTTTTTATCTTGAGTTAAACTCACATGTTCAGAGGAGTGAAAGTATCGAGAATCTTGGTGTTGCACCCTTCAGCTAGCAGCTTCACGACTAACAAACAAGATCCTGGCACTCAACCCCGCCCCTTCCCACCCGCGCCATCACTGCCTACTGCGTCTTCTGTGAAGACTGCCTCTGACCCAGGAAGAGCTCCATGCAAGAAAGGAAAGTTTCCCAAACTGATCACTTCCAAGGTCAGTGCCATTCACATCCCTGGCCCAGAAAAACCTTTAACTTCCACCAAGCTAGAAAGGACCACTCTTTTCCGTTGTGTCAGACTCTGCCTGTCACAATAGAGACCCAGGGCATCATTATCTCCAAGTGGCTGAGACAAAAGCGACCCTCACAGGGACACCAGCAGCCCCCATCCAAGCAAATGCTTGTCATTCACCCTTGAGTGTAAGCCACTTGCTGGACCACACTGCTTTTCAGTGTGTGTTCAATTACTTTTTTAAAAAACTAATTATTTTATGAATAGCCCAATTACATGTCTCATGTAGGGACATGAGAATAATTACTTCTTCACGTATAAACATTCAAAATTCACCATACTAGCTCCACTCACAGTCTCTCCCCATGTTCATTCTGGTCCCAACTGCTGGTGACACTTGACTTAAAAAAAAAGAAAACAATGTTCATTTAAAGCTGCCTCATAAAACTTCAAACCTAAGTGGGACACTATTTCTAAAACAGCATCTCACACTATAATTCATGCTGGCCTTGAACTCCCCATTATCTTCCTGCCTCAGACTCCCAAGTACTAGGATTGTAGGTATGAACTGCCACACCCGGCATTCCAAATATTTAAAATGAAGAATTAATACAAATCCTCTTTTGGGAAACAAGATAGAAGGAACTCTTTCTAAAAATCCCTATTATAAGGCCAGCATTGTCTTGACATCAAATCTTCACAGAGCATTATGAGGGTCATTTTTAAGGTCATCTACTGACCTTAAAAATAACAGGCCAGGGCTGCTGGGGAGATAGCTCAGTAGAATAAGTGCTTGCCTGGCAAGGGCAAGGTTCTGAGTTCAATCCCTGGTTCTGCCAAAAACAAAACAAAATGAAAAAGTAACAGGCCATTATTTCTCATGGATACCAATATAGAAATTTTGAAATAGGAGGCTAATTTCAATAATATATAAAGAGGAGTAAGCCCAATAATATGATCATATCAATTTGTTTTAAGGACACAGGCTTCATTGGTGTCATGGTTTGCATCTCGATGTCTGCCAAAAAGCTTCACACGCTCATAGGTGGTGATTTTGGAAAAAGATTGGATTGTGGGGGCATAGAGCTAACTTGCTATTAGAGTATGCAGTCAGGTTGGAAAAGATGAGTGACTGGGGTCATGACCCGGAAGTGTTTCTCTCCCTCCCCAGCACCTCCCTGCTCTCTCTCTCTCTCTCTCTCTGCTTCCTGACCAAATGAAGTGAGCAACTTTCCTCCACGGGCCCTTCCTCTCTGCAGCCCTCTACGCAAGTGTTAATGGTTGTGGGGTGCTGGAGTCTCCTAGAGATGCTGTCCAGGTTTTTCCACCTTGAACAAAACAAACGAAATGGTGGCAAAACTTCACATTCATTTGAGATAAGAAAAATTAAAAGTAAAGGTTAAGGGAGAAACTGGTTCTTGCAGAGCAAATGTGGGCTAAGTAAAACAGAGTAATCATAAAAATATAAAGCAAAACTGCATCTTGGGGTACAGGCTAGGCTACCGCGAAGAGGCACCACTGTATCGTCAGCATTTTGTGGCACCTTGTCTCTCTTATTCACCCCATGCATCACGGGTTCTCCTGAGAAGTCCACACACATGGACCTGAGACTTACTTGACATGTGTCTCGAAACCTGGTCACGCTTACTTCTCCAACCAGCACTGCCACACCCTGCCTTCCTCCCTTACATCAACTGCAGTTCATGAGTAGTGGACCAAAATAAACCACTCAAGGGCCTGGCATGTGAGTGGGGCAGCCCAGGGCCTGCTGGATCCTCACTCCAGCCAGTGCCTAGTCCTGGCATGTATGTAGAACTTGCTCCATCAGACAGGCCTGGTGTGGAATCCTGTGTTGGAACTCCCTACAGAGAGGCTAGAGGCAAGAACAAGATCCACCCAGCTCATCCAGGAACACAACATCTTGCCAGAATGGCACAGCAGGTTCACCTCCAAGGGCTGCAGCAGGAAGAACTGGAGCACAGCAGCCAGACCCAGGCCACACCCACCTGGGTGAGTTTGAACTTGGTGGATCGGGACCTGATGCTAAGGTAATAATTGCACCAAAGGTCAGCAGACAGTGCTATCCAAAATGACAAAGAGAAGGAGAAAACTGCACTGTCAGGCCTGAACCCACCCAGAAAAATACAGGAGACAATAGCACAGAAGAAATTGGAAGCCACATACCTGAAATCTCTGAAATAATAGCATCTGAAGTAAAGAAACAACTGTAGGAAGGTGTAGAGGAAAGCAAATCAGAAATAATTTCTGAAGTAAAAAAAGAAAGAAAGAACTACAATGAGAGAAGTATTGAGTGTTTCTAAAGAAGACAAAAAATAGAGGAGAATAGAAAAATGATGGAATCCTTGAATATGCAATATGAAAATTTCAATAACAAGCTGGCAAAACCATCTGAATGAAAGTGAAAATAGACTTTCAGACCACGAAGACATCACTGCAGCTAGTAAAAGGGTAAAAAAAGAGCTCTTAAAAACAACTAGGATGCAGGAAAAAAAAAATAATTCAACATCTGCAAGATGATGCAGAGATGAACAGCATAAGACTAATAGACATCAGTGACAAAAAAAAGAGTCTCCTGGGCAGAAGTAATGGCAGAAAACTTCCCAAATATGGGGAGACAATCAGACATTACTGAAGCATGTAGAACTCCAAATAACATCAACCCAATTGAAACCAAACCCAGGCATATAATAATCAAGATCCCAGAAATTCAGCATAGAAGCAGTATACTAAAAGCCACTAGAGAAAAGAAACAGATCACATTTAAAGGAAATCCTATCAGAATAATGGCACATTTCTCTTCACAAACCAGCAAATCAAGAAGAGAATGGAGCAGAGTACTTCAAGTCTTGCAAGAAAACAAATTCCAACCCAGACTGATATAGCCTGCAAAACTCTCTTTCAAGTTTAATGGAGATGTGAAATACTTCCAAGACAAGGGACAACTAAAGAATTTCATGACAACAAAGCCAACCCTACACAGACTACTAAAAGATATCCTAGAGAGGGATCAAAATGACCACAATTCCATGGGTGAGAATGGAAAGAACCTATCAAATGGGGAAAACAATTAAACACAGGAGAAAAACAGGTATACAACAGCAATCTTTCGATTATTCTTATACAGCAGCAAAATATTTCCTCAGCATATTCTACAAGTGGACTTCTCCTGCACCCTATGGGTCATGATTCTACAGGTCTACATGGTTGATATCAAGGAAATAGCAATAGCTCAGTCCCACAAGTGGCACCTGGCCACCTGTAAGCATCATGGACACTGTCCACATCCACCACATACCAGAACTTTGTGCAATATCCTATCCCTAATCTGTTAGAAATGTTGGTCATATATTTGCCATTTCAGGATCTTTGTTATGTTTTATTCTTAGTAATTCTTTAATGTCATTAAAACTTTTCCTTAGTTGACATTTTTGCATATATTAACCTATTCAAATACTGTGTGAGTACTCTGAATTGATCACAGATTCAAACATATGACACACCACATTCTGGCCTCTTAGTTGGACTCACAATTTAATTTTAATTTTTGAGTATTGTTTTGAAATATTTAATTTATTTTTGAATTAATTAATATTGAATGTTTTCTGAATATTATTCAATTTTAATTTTTGTTTTATGATTTATACAGTATCTTTGACTTAAAATCTAGTTATAAGACACAATAATATTTTTTTCTAGTATGAGAAACTTTAAAAAGTATATTTCCATTTTCCATTGACTTTATATTAGTTCTTCCTTATGTTTTATACACACACACACACACACACACACACACACACACACATACACACACATGAAAAATATGTATATTTTAACCTGACATAAGATGGATCCTGGCCTGAGCGGCGTCGGGCGGAGAGGCTGGGGCAGAGCGGGTCGCAGCGGCCACTCCTCGGCGGGAGCTCGAGAGCGGAGCCAGCGAGGCGCGGACAAGCGGCCGCCAGAGCGCCGGAGCGGCCGAGCCAGATCGTGCCCGTGACGCTGAAGCAGAGTGTGAAGAAAACTAAAATCCAGTTTATTGTATTTCAATACTATGTCATAACAGTCAGATAATTTTCCACTTGTTCATCAAGATGGAAAATTCAGATTCCAGTGATAAAGGAAGTGGTGATCAGTCTGCAGCACAGCGCAGAAGTCAGATGGACTGACTGGATCGAGAAGAAGCCTTCTATCAGTTTGTAAATAACTTGAGTGAAGAAGATTATAGATTTATGAGAGATAACAATTTGCTAGGCACCCCAGGAGAAAGTACTGAGGAAGAGTTGCTGAGAAGACTACAACAAATTAAAGAGGGCCCACCACCACAAAACTCAGATGAAAATAGAGACGAGTCCTGAAGCTGCTGAAATAGTGCTGAGTTTTTCACTGGACAGTCTTATTTAAAATGTATAACTTACTTTTTTGTAAGATGTGCAATTATTTGCATTTAGTGATACATTTCTGCAATCCTAGCTGCTTAGGAGGCTGAGGCAGGAGGATACAAGTTGAACATGAACCTTGGCAACTTAGTGATAGCTTTTCTAGAAGTGAAAAGAACTTAGAGTGTGGCTCAGTGGT
>PVJA010028764.1:0-27268 GCA_004027025.1 Myocastor coypus | reverse complement strand
AAAAAAAAAAAAAAAAAAAAAAAAAAAAAAAAAAAAAAAAAAAAAAAAGAAAGAAAGAAAGATCATTATGCCATGTCTTACAGACTTTGAAAGCATAGTGAAAGAATACTATTAGCAGCACCACAGAAATGAATCCAACAACTTAGATTAAAAGGTATAATTGCTGGAAGTAAGACAGAATTACTGAATAGCTCTTTATCTATCAAATAAGTCTAAATTTTCTTTCAGAAACCTATCCATGCAGAAACTTCCTAGTTTGCTTAAATTCATGAATCAATTTAAATACCTCAAAGTAGTACTAACTTTGCATAAGCTTTCAGAAATTGAAAAATAGTCTTCAGTTCTCAATTCTTCTCATGAGATCAATATTACCCTGTATTGCCCAAACCAAAAAAAAAAAAAAAAAAATTTATATATAAGAAATCAGCACTACCCACAAACATACAGGAAGCATTCTCAACAAAATTTTAGCAAACTGAACCAACCAGTGTGTAAACATCAGCATGCCATGAGCAAGAAAGTTGAAACTCAAGGGTATAGAAATGTTTATCATCCAAAAGCTCATCAGTGTAATTTATACTATTAAGGATGAAAAGAAAAGAAAAACCTTTGATTATGTTAATAACGCAAAAACTTGTTGGAGAAAATCAACTTATTCAGGGTAAAACTTGTCAATAAACCAGGAATGGATAGATTTTCCCCATTTGCTGAAGAGTTTCTCAAAAATCCTGTAGATAACATATGCTTCATCTTTTTTTTTTTTGTATTTTAGGGAAGGGTCTCCAGGGTGTTCAGAGTCTTATTACTAGATCAGACTCATAGTGACCGGCCTGTTTTCAGCCTCCCAAGAGCTGGGATTACAGGCATGTGCCACCATGTCCAGTCTTAATTGCTGTCTCAGAGTGTTCTGGGGTATTGAATACTTGGCCCCTGTGCCTACTTGCAGGCACTTTAATCCACTGAGCTATTTGGCTGGCTCTGGTAACACTGTTCTTAATTGTGACAAACTGAATATACATTCCTCCCAAAACTAGAAGAAAGGGAAGGATGCTCACTCTGACCATGTGTCTTCAGTATTTTACTGGAGGTCATAACAAGAAATCAATAAGGCAAGAAGCTGGATTAAAAGGTAAAATGTTTTTCTGTTTTCTTTTTGTGGATGGTGCAGGTTCTTGCTATGTACCTAAGGCTGGCCTTAAACTCACAGTGATCCTCCTGCCTCAGCTTTCTGAGGGCCAGGTTCACAGTCATGTACCACCACACCTGGCTTAAAGGTACAATGATATGAGTGTCTGTGTCAAATCTCTACGGAATTAAAAAAATCTTGCTAGAACTAATAAACAATTTCAGTAAAGTTTGCAGGGCACAGGGTCAACATGAAAATTTTTCTTCCTATGTCTAGTAATAAGCATTCAAAATATCATTTATCATAGCATTAGGAGAATATAAAAAAAATAAGGGTGACTTAAAACTGAAGAGGAAGCAGAGCCTAGTGTATTTAAAACACTCTTGAAAAACAAAGGGGGCAAAACTGGAGGATTTACTCGAGTCAGTCTCCAGCCATAAGCATCTCCATTTCTCAGGGTAACATAGTATTGGAGTTAGCATGTACCAGAGGAAGGGAAAAAAATCAATGTCCCAGGAAAGAAAATGCAGAATTACAGCTTTGTATACACAGTCTACTGATTTTCAGTGAAGACACAAAGACAATCCAATGAATGGGAAGGAAAGGAAGGTCTAACAAATAATTCTGCAGGGGTGGGGCAAGAATAACATGTCCCCCCCCCACTTCATACCATACACAAAATTTAAGTTGAACTCACTCATAAATTAAAATACCAAAGTTACTATTAAAAGTAGGAAGAACAAGAAAACCTTTGAAAACTGGGAATAAGAGGAGATTCCTTTTTTGTTTTTAATTTTATTTATTTATATTATGGCCAGCTCAGCCCGCCCTGGGGGTGCAATTGGCAGAGCATGTGGTGCCAGGGATCAAACTACAGTCTCTGTGGTTGCCTAAGCTTGCTGAAGCAGGTACTGCTGGCCCAGAAAGAGATTTCTTAAAGAGAGCAAAATGCATTGCCCAAAAGGAGGCAAAGTTAGTAAATCATTAACATTAACACTTTAAGAAATTATTTATGTATTTGGTACAGGGTCTCACTATGCAGTTGGGACTCAGTGATCATCCTGTTCTCAGCCTCCCTAGCGCTGGGATAGCAGGCATGCGCCACCATGCCCAGACTGGGCCACAAGCTCATCACACCCCAGGGATGGGCTGGCATGGCATGTGGGTGGGACTAGGAGATCAAACGCCAACCCCTAAGCTTGCTAAAGCAGGCCCTTAGTCTGCTGAGCTATCTCACCAGCCCAATATTAATACTTCTAATGGAAATACACAGATAGAAAAATGAAGAGCACATTCTGAGGAGAAAATAATTATAATACACATATCTGATAAATGTCTTGTATTCAGAAGTAACTCCTACACATAAAGAACCAAAACATGCATAGTTGAACAAAAGTAACAAAGAACTTTGGACATTTTACAAAAGTTTAGAACTTATAAGGTTTATATTTGGCTCTTAAACCCTAAAGTCTTTTTTTTTTTTAGTTTTGTGCAAATTCTCAGGGAGCAGCTTCAACTCAGAGTGATCCTCTTGTTTTTAGCCTCCCCAGTGCTGGGATTATAGGTGTGCACTCCCATGCTGGGACTCGGTTGCTGGCTCAGCATGCCTGGGGCCAGGGCCAGCACAGCATGTGGTGACAGGGATCAAAGTCTGGCCTTTGCACTTGTCTAAGCAAGTGCTTAGTCTGCTGAGCTACCTCATGGGCCCTTCCAAAGTCTATACTCTTAACACTTCATTCTATTTTCCCAATTGCATGGAGTTTTGGGCATATCTTGCTATCCATCATCCCATCCATCTGTATACCCACTGGCTCATCCACTCTCCACCCATCCTTATTCAGTCAATATTTCCCATTGATCATGACCCAGTTCTTGTCCTCTTGTAGCTCAGGCTGCAGCCACAGCAAAGACCAACAAGTAGAGCTTCCCATCAGGTCACCTAGGGAAGGAAAGCCTAGGAGTGCACTTGCAGGGGGTCGGGGAGGGGGCAGCTTAGTTAGCTAGTCCTGGGAGGGTTGGAGAGAGGTCTAGAGCCTTTTCCTTGAGACTCACCCCTGCTGCTGGCATGGTTTATGGGTCCCCATCACATCACATCAGGACTGGGCACAGTAATGTCCTCTGATTTCAGAAACGTCACATAATTCCTGGTTAGGGGAGAGAGGAGGGGGTGAAGGAAGGCCAAGCTCCAGCTGCCGCCCTTCGCAACTGTCTCCTTCATTCCCTCACCCTTGATCAGCCAGAGTGTATCCATAAAAGACTGCCCTTCCCTTCCCTTGAGCTTCCTGGGGGAAGAGCCAAGAAATAAGCTAGACACATACCTCAGGGAGAACCTATCAGTTCTTACCTTTCAGCAAGCCTGTGTGGGCAGTATCAGGAGAAAGCACAGGACTAACTCAGAGAGCCCTCAGCCGCCAGCCCCCTATGCAGGCATTGTAGTGTTTGCTCCTCCACCACCTCCAGGAAAGCAGTGCTGGATGAGAATTGGTGAAAGCAAGCAGGAAGGTCAAGCTTTCATCTGGAGGACTTCCTGGAGGAGGAGTGTAATAGATGGGGGAAGGTAATTGAGGGCATCATGCTAATAGTAACAGATCACTACTGATAGCTGAGACACTCTGGAAGTAATGATTTACTGGAGGATGCTGTTGCCATTTCAGGATTGATGAAAGAATTCACTTGGATGAATACTTTAGTGTGTTTTCAGTTGCTATAACAAAGTACCTGAGGCTGAGTACTGTAAAAAAAAAATTAGTTCACAGATTTGGAGGGTGAAAGTCCAAGACAAGAAAGCCGAGGGATTTGGGGATAGCTTTTCTCTGCTTATAATAACTCTGGGTCTCAACACCTCACGCTAGTCCAGAGAAAACTGCAGGAATCCCTTCTGAGGGCAGAACCTCTGAGTACCTTCTCTGCAGTTCTACTGCCTCAGCACCAACTTGCTGAGGACTACGCTGCTGTGCAGGTTTTGGCATGGGGGATGCTCAAACCACAGGAATGAGTGGAGGAACTATTTTCCCTGTAGGATGCCAGGATGCCAGGCAGCACTGGCCTGAGCCATGTACCCATGCATGTGTGCACTCAGGGTCCAGCCTGAGATGCTCTAGGCCAGCGCTCAGGTACAGGTCCATACAGCTCCTCAGTGTGGACCTTGCTCATTGTTACACTGGTGCACACACCGGCTGGCTGTGGTGACCAGACTTGTTGGCACCCAGCCTCCACTGGTTTGAATGTGTAGAGGAGAGAGGGCAGGGTGGCGCAGAAGGGCCTTGCCCATCTGGTGCAGCCTGTGGGGAGCTATGCCTACGTGAGCCCAGCACTTCCCATCAATCAGATGACCTGCTTTAGCCCACCATCTGATGGGCCCTCTCGCCACACTCACAAATGATCCTGACATGCAATTACTGCCCATGACCTTGCTGGGAAGGCAGTGCCCACATGGATGGAACCACTGAACAGTTGTCACAGGTCACAACAGCACACTGATGTGACACAGTGCTAACTGCAAGGTGTGGCCCTGTGCTCCTTGGCCTATGAGGTAGGAGCCCTGGATTCAGCTGCAGAACCTTAGGGCCACTGTGTGGAGTGTGGCCGGACAGCAGAGAGAGGAGAGTTCTGGTTCCTTCCCTGTTCCGACCACGTCAATCACACAGCCATCCATTTCACGTGAAATGAACTTCAGGTGAGATTTCATTCAGACCTCTTCAGTCTTTCAAGAAACGATGACTGGTGGGTCTTTGGAGATTCCTGTGTAGACTGGGATTAATCAGCTGTGGTCCAATGGGATTAGGAAACACAGAGCACTGAAGTGTGTGGGGGAGGGGGCTTCCATGGGTGGAGGTGGAGTTCAATGAGTGTCACCTCCCACCAAGAATGCTGCATGCTCAGTACCCAAAAACAGGTCCCCAGTTTCTCCAGGTGGCAGTCCTAGGGATAGCCAAGGTTTGTGGAAGCCTGAAAATGATTCAGAGAACTAAGATAAGGGCCTCGCCTATTTTTTTAGGAAGGGGACAAAAGTCACCAGGCCTGAACCAAGGGCCATTTTTGAGCAAGATAGGAAGCTTCCTACTTCTAATATGCGAGAGTTCCTCAGTCGGGGAACTGCGTGGCCAGATGGTGCCGTTGTCCCTGTGACCCCCAGGAGGGCGGTCAGGAGCACCTGCGTCTTGCTCCCTGTCACTTGTCAACTTTGGAGCAATCAGTCTGCTACTTAGCACTTAACAGGCAAAGCACTCCAGCGGCCGCCTCAGATTTGTCTTTGTTAGTGCCAGCTAGGGGTGGGTGTGGAGGGCTCATTGTGCTGGCTTCCCCACTGATGCACACCTGGGGCCTGCCGCGCAATCACTCAGGTCCTCCGCAATCACCCTGCGCTCCACAATCAGGCTGCGGAGGCCCACCTGGCGCTTCAGGTCGTCTCCACAGAGCCTGGAAGGAATGGCCACTGTGGAAGGGAATTTCTGAGGCAGGTCCCTGAGCGAAGACCCAGGGGGAGCCCCTGGATGGAAACCCAACCCACTGTCCATCTGCCAGGTGTGTCTCCGTGAGCACAAGGGTAGTGCTATGAACTCACTTCATGACCATTGGCTATGTTCAACATGGGATGCAGTGGAGACAGATCATCCCTTTACATTCAAGAGCCTCGTGGGCAATGGAGGCGAGTCTAGTCCAATTCCCAACAATACTGTGAATGCTGGAATAGAGACACATGTATGGCCCTTGTCACAGTGGAGGGTTCGTCTAATCTTGTCAGACAAGATCTAGAAAGACTTTTGCGATTCCAATATACATGGAGAGAAGAGCCTGCAATGAGCATGAGGCAGGACACTAAGGTGGAAAAAAGGCGCCAAGCCAAGCAGGCATCATGGGCAAAGGCCTAGGGGGCCTGAGGGAAGTGCATGTGCATCCGCCAGGTCATTATAGTCATGGTCTTTAAGGTGATTGTTCAGTGTTAGCCTTTTTCTCGCTTTGCTTCCCAGATAGTGTGAGGTAAATAGCTTGACTGTGATGTGTTGCCTTTCTTTCTTTCTTTCTTTCTTTCTTTCTTTCTTTCTTTCTTTCTTTCTTTCTTTCTTTCTTTCTTTTTTCTAATAGCCAATAACATTAATTTTATTAGCATTTATTTTATAATTAATTTATTCCCGTGCCATAAGTTTTTGTTTCTTCAGTTTCTTCTGGGATATCTTTTTCTTCTGTGCAACCTCCTCCTCTGGGTTAGGAACAATTTGTTCCTTTTCAGTAAGGATCATCTCAATGTGGCAGGGGGAGCTCATGTATGGGTTAATCCGACCATGAGCTCTGTAAGTACAGCTGCACATCTTGGGTGCTTTGTTCACCTGGATATGTTCAATAACCAGAGAATCTACATCTAAACCCTTAAGTTCAGCATTACTCTCTGCATTTTTAAGCATGTGCAGCAAAAATTCAGCACTATTTTTGGGTCACCGACCCTGTGTCCAGCCCCACTGTTTGGCCTGAGCACACCTACCAACTCCACCATTGTAACGTCAGAATGGCACACACTGCTTCTTTAATGTGACATCCTTTAGATACTTGGCGGCCTTTCGGATATGCATACCCTTGATGGCCTGGGCAGTTTCACGTGTATTCTTAAAATGAACGCGAAGATTTGAGCCTCTTGATTTGCATGATTTTGTGGGGTTTTCTGGGTCGAGAGAGTAGTGAACCATTTTCACAGGACACCACAGGCTGCTTACAGGAAGAGTTGTGTTGCCTTTCTACAGGGATTAGGAAACAGAGCGCAGAAGTGTGTGGGAGGCGGGGCTTCTGTGGGTGGAGGTGGAGTTCAGTGAGTGACACCTCCCACCAAGAACACTGCATGTTCAGTACCTAAAAATAGGCTGTCTAAGGTATTTGTTGTTGTAACTGAGAGCAGACTAACCTTATTATTGAGGATTTACTGATGCTGGCGCTTTATTTCTAGAGCTAGCCTTGCCTCATCTTGCAGAGACTGCGGTGAGGGTCCATTCTCTTCTCTGTCTATCATAGTAATGGTTCATATTTTGGATCAACAAGTACTTCTGGATGGACGAGTGCCCGAAGAACTCTTGGGCAAGAGAAAAGCCACCTACCAGCTGGCGTGTGCCCTCGAGCCACGCCTGCTCATGCTGCAGCCAACAGATGCTGTTTCTCAGGAGCCATGCTGGGCTCAGGCCTCACTGGTACACCACACAGAGACACACAGGTCTGGGCTTGTAGGGAAATACAGCTGTGTATCAGCTGTGTGATTTCGGTAGGATAATTAATCTGTCTGGGGCTCTTTTCTCAAATGTAAAATGATACTAATTGTACCTACTTGAGGTCACAGTGTGTTGTGGCACCTTTGAAACAACACCTCACCATGCTAACAACACCTGTTGTTGGCATATTTCATAGAGGGCACAAGACAAAACCAACAGGTCTCTCTTATTTTTCAAAAGGGTTAGGAAAAGTTTCAGTATGTTCCAGAGACTGGTAGGGTTATGAGGTCGATCTTTTCTCAATTCCCACCCTAGCACATTAGGAAATAATTTGTGTGTGTGTGTGTGTGTGTGTGTGTGTGTGTGTGTGTGTGTGTGTGTAACAGGGTCACTTTACGTACTGGCCTTGAAGTCACTATGCAGCCCAGGCTGTTCTCTAACTCAAGGCAATCCTTGTGCCTTGGCCTCCTGAGATCTGGGATTACAGACATGTACCACTATACCCAGCTATATTGCAAAATCATGTTCTTTATTTCAAGAATGATTCCTACATGCCCTACATATGGAGTATTTCTAGCAAAGTGCATAGAGTTTTATCACTAAGGATTGAAAAGTTTAGTCATAACTGTTAAGAAGGAGCTTTCAATCTGATGCAGATATCCTCTTGCAGGATTGGTTCTTGAGTTTTATAAGCCATCACTTGAGTTGCACTCGAAGAAGAGAGAGAGTCAGAAGGAAAAATAGTTGGCATTAGCTAAAAGAGCAAGGTCCTACAAGGGTGAGTCCATTCCAGCCTTAAAATTCTTTGTTTTGATAAGCAAAGCAGATGATGCAATTTAAGCACCTTCACATTCCAGGTTCTTTACAGGACTGTCCTCATGTCCCACTTTTTTTTTAAACTGTATGTATGTATGTATGTATGTATGTATGTTATGGCCAGCTCAGCCTGCCCTGGGGGTGGGGCTGGCACCGCCTGTGGTGCTGAGGATCGAATTGCTGTCTCTGTGATTGCCTAAGCTTGCCTAAGCAGGCACTTTAGACCACTGAGCTCTCACTAGCCCTCGTGTTCTACTTTGTGATCCAAAGTATTCCAAGAAAGGGGCCCGGTGGGATGGCTCAGTGGTCTGGAGTGCCTGCTTGAGAAAGCTTGGGGGGCTTCAGGGACCGCAGTTCAATCTCCGGCACCACATGCTGCGCCAGCCCTGCCCTCGGGGCAGGCTGAGCTGGCCATAAAAATGAGTGAATAAACAAATAAAGGTTCTGAAACAAGAAAAATAAATAAATAAAAAACAAACAAACAAAACAAAAAACAAAGTATTCCAAGAAAGAGCCTAACGTTGGCAGGAGACATCCAAAGAGAGGGCGTAGAGTGACTTCAGGCTAGGGGCACCCAACTGAGCTGGGCAGAATGTGGGCCTGGCCACTACTCCTTGCTCTTGGGAGGTGTTGGCACCAACACCCAGGAGGAGCACCTATAGAGGGCATAAACAAGCCCACCCTCACACCTGGTGTAGGAGTAGCCAGTGCACATCAATGGCTCCAGGGTGATGTCCATCCCTGAGTGCCAGAGTCCTTCTGACCTCTCCTCAACAGAGTTCTTCCTAGACACACTGTCACCCTCAAGTCCAAATTAAAGGTGTCACTCTGTGCGGCTCCTCAGCAGTTGCTTTCCAGCACTAGTTCCTCCGTGATAGATGGAGAATGACACTGTCTGTCACTGATGTGACCATGCCGCCTACCACCAATGTACTAGGCAATAAAACTCAATCACACCAACTATCTTAAACTAAAAGTGAGCCAAGTTCTCTCTTTTCCTTATTCATTTAGTCTGGTGATCCTTAACCTCATCTGCTCAGTAAGTCCTGGGGAAGGGGTTATAAAAATGATATCTGGAACCTCATCTCCAGAGCTGCTGATGTAACTGGGAAGGGGAAAGACCAGAGAGTTCCCAAGAGCTTCCTCAGTGATTCTCACGAGTGCTGAGAACCACTGTAACTGTAGCACCTAGTCTGACTGTGCTATCTACACACACACACACACACACACACACACACACCATACCCTACTGCTCACAGGCAAATGCTCAAATATGCAGATACTGTTTGGCTGAAATTGCTATTTCTTTCCTCTTCTCCAGATCTAGAGACTGCTTGATTTCTGCATCCATCTTCCGATTTGACCTGCACAAGCAAGGAAGGATGCAGATCATCTCAGGAGCGGAGGCCCGTTTTCAGTGTCATCTTGGGGGACATGTGCCTTTACTCCCTATAGCCTGGGTACAGGTTCACAAAGTGGAGAGACTCCCAAGACCTGTGCCCCAGGTTTTGCCCCTAGGCCCCTCCACTGACAGCTCAAGTTGAGCAGCTCCCTCTGCCATCGAACCTGAAAGTATGTTCCTAGGAGCTCATCAAAACGCAAACACTCAGACAATGAATAAGATAAGCAATTTGTGGCTTTGTAGAAAGCCAGTGCAGTTCAATTTTGCCCTCTTAAGGAGGGCTGCTGCCTCTCTCACTTATTGTTTCCTTGTATAACCTGCTCTGGTGAAGGGACTGTAGATCTGTCTTCTGTTTGCACAGTAGACGAAGTCCCTAGAACGAGTGACCTTCAAGAGCCACACACAACTTAAAAATGAAGCTGTCACCAGGAAACCTCATTCTTGCCTAAGCTCACAGCTTTCTTCCTTAGTATATAGTTGATGTTCCAAATGGGAGATTATAAAACTCATTATTTCTTCCTTCTAAACACAAACACTTAAAAAAAACACAAAACAGAACAGGAGTGATGCTTTAAAAATGCAATCTCCACTCTAATGTTTATCACTCCTGGAAGGCTTCTGCTCTTCCTTTTTTTTTTAACCCACAAAGGTCACTTTGGCGTCCAAGGTGAATCCCTGAGGTGTTCCTTTGTCTTTTCAGCTGTCCTAGCTAAAAGTGGGATTTTCCTCCTTTGTCATAGGACAGATTGCCTTTGACTTCTCTTTTTGCCCCTTCCTTGGTTTATTTAGAAAATAGTGCCAGTTTAATGCTATCTTTTAAGAGGAATCTAAAGTGGGTATAAACAATAATTTTAAAGATTATTATATAGCTGGGTGTGGTGGCACACACCTGTAATCCCAGCACTTGGGAGGCTGAGGCAGGAGGATAGGTGTGAGTTCAAGACCAGCCTGGGCAACAAAAGTGAGCTCAAGACCAGCCTGAACTGCATAGTGAGACCTTGTCTCAAAAAGAAAAAAAAAAAAAAAAAAAAAAAAAAAAAAAAAAGATTATTGTTTCAGGCATGGTACTTATTTGAATATAATTTTTAATTTACCTCTGTGACAACCCTATGAGGTAGAACCATCACCCTTAGTTTATTGACAAGGTACAAAGAGGTTGTATAACTCCCCCAAGGCCAAATAGAGAATAGAGGCCTGAACTAGAAGCTCAGCGCATACCTGGCTGGACACCAGGAAGGTCGGAGACCTCGGGGTTCCCTGGCTTCTTGTAGGTTGTTTCCTGTGGCTCCTCCTGCCTGAATTTAGAAAACAGCAAAGGTAGCCTCTTCTTTTACAGAGATCCCTTCTGTGCTCTGTAGCTGGCACTTCAAAGCTGGCCTTTCTGAAAGAATGCAAAGGTGTCACTTGTGAAGCTTTCCTCTTGATTTTATTGCCATTTCTTCATACCACCTCACACCAGACTTCTCTGTGGTATGAGGATGACAGTTTGATGCTACACATTTATGTATGTATGTATGTATGTATGTATGTATGTATGTATTTATTTATTTATTTAATGTTTATATTTTATTTTTAATTTTATTAATTTTAATGAGAAAGAAATAACAATGAGACAGTTTCAAAACAGCTTAGTAGAATAGCCATAATAATTAATACAATGCATATTGTTGTCTTCATAGTAGTTGTTCAGAATACAAAATACACACATAACTTTTCTAAACCCTATTAGTATAAATCTTTCTTCTCATTGAACTAAGAGAAAGTAGTTGTGTACATACTCCAATAGTCCATAATAATAGGGGTTATCAGCAGAACTGGCAGTGTAGGAAGCTGTTGACTTGAGCCTTTTACAGTTCAGCACATTAATATAGCTTTTTTTTTTTTTTTTTTTTTTTTTTTTTTTTTTTTTTTTGAGACAGGGTCTCACTGTGCAGTTCAGGCTGGCTTTAAGCTCACTTTTGTAGCCCAGGCTGGTCTCGAACTCACAATGATCCTCCTGCCTCAGCCTCCCAAGTGCTGGGATTACAGGTGTGAGCCACCACGCCCGGCAATATAGCTTTACTTATACCTGTGGTTAGATTTTCTGCTGGATGATTGACATCAAGATAAAGCAAGACCTATATAACAAAAAATGTAACTTTTGTATCTGACAAGGTCAGTCCAATTCCCTCAGGATTTACCTTGAAATCATGTATAACGTCTTGTGGAACTTTTGTCAGTGTCAGCCATCTGGATGAGTCACAACCATTGCTTGACCAGTTTGCTCTGTGAAGGCCTGAGAGAATGTTTTCTCTCTAGGCGACTCTCTTTAGTCATACTATCGATCCCTTTCCTCTGTAGCCCCATAATCTCCTGGAACAGAAAATTTGGGACACCAAATTTTATAGTTATAGGGTGTTACAGCACAGGTTCTCTTATATCCTGCATCCTCACTGACCTTGAGGTGCTAGAGCCAAAATATTGGCTATCCTTGTAGCCCTTCCTTTTTTTTTTTTTTTTTTTTTTTTTCCAGTTTTTTGGTCTGCAAACTTAAGTTGTTAACTCTCCAGCAGAGAAGCTTAGTGATATTATTGCCCTATAACATAGCCACTTGAGCTTAACCTCACTATCTTTCTGAATATCAAATGCCTAAGACTTAACATGGAACCAGTATTTTCTATCAGTCATTGATGTTTTAATAAATCCCTATAGAATATGATAAAAAAATCAGTAGCATAGCAAGCTACAAAGCCAACACCCAAAAATCAGTAGCACTTTTCTACACAGATAACAAAAACACTGAGAGGGAAATTACAGAAACAATACCTTTTACAACAACACAGCAGAAAATGAAATACTTAGAAATTAACCTAACTAAAGAAGTAAAGAACCTATTCAACGAAAATTACGGTACTCTGAAAAAAGAGATCATAGAGGATTTCAGAAAATGAAAGGATATTCTCTGTTTCTGGAAAGGAAGAACCAACCTTGTGAAGATGGACATACTCCAAAAATTGCTATACAGATTTAATGCAGTCCCAATAAAAATACCACCAACATACCTCACAGGCCTAGAGAAATCATTCCTAAAATATATTTGGGACTAGAAAAGACCTAGAAGAGCAGAGGCAATCCTGAGCAATAAAGACAAGGCAGGAGGCATTACAATTCCTGATTTGAAATTATACTATAAAGCTCCTGTGATAAAATCAGCATGGTATTAGAAAAAAAAGAAAATAGACCCAATGATCAATGGAATAGATTAGAAGATGCAGAAGCAACTACAAACACACTCAGCCACCTTATCTTTGACAAAATCATGTGGCATGTTTAGAAGTCTCCCACTTTAGAAATCTCCTTCGTGAGGGCCAGCCAAATAGCTCAGCAAATTAAAGCCTGCTTAGGCAGACGCAGTGGCTAGTGTTTGATCCCCAGCATGCCATGCTGGCCCTGCCCCCGGGAGCACTGAGACAGCAATTGAGACTGGGTGTGGTGTCACGTGTACATAATCCCAGTTCTTGGGAGGCTGAAAACAGGCAGATCACTATAAATCCAGTCTCTGTAGTGAGACCCTATAGACCCCATAGACCCTTACTAAAAAAAAAAAAAATCTCCTCCCTATGTATTCATCATAAATGTGAAAGTCCTACCAAAAGTCCCAGCTAGCCCCAGTGCACTCTGGGCCTCAGGGAAATCACAGGCATTGCAGTTGTGCCCAAATACACAAGTGCAGCAAGTGGGGACCGATTCTGGCTGTGACCATGCATCCTAGAATGGGTTTCAGAGTAAAGAGGGACAGGCACCCCCTCCTGACTACCAGAAGACCCCCATTACTTCTGTCCAGCGTCCAGAACACTGGAAAGCCAAAGACAGAGACCAGAGGCACTGCATGTCGTCCAGCCTGCTTAGCACAGGGGACCAGCAGGAAAGCTAGGTGGCAAGACTGGGTCTGAAACACTCTTCTCTTCCACTGGGACCAGATGCAGACCTAGAAGTCTCTGGTCGAGCTCATAACTGAAGCTCAACTTTCGCTGTCCCCATCCTCCCTCAAGGGTGTCGCTGTTCATTGTGCTGCCATGGGCCTGACGTCCCTTCATCTCCTTAATTCTCCACAGCTTTCCCACCTGCTGTGGCCTATGCTACACATCCCGCAGAACAGCTCACCATCAAGTTTTTTTTTTTTTTTTTTTTTTTTTGTCTTTTTGAGACAGGGTCTCGCTATGCAGTTCAGGCTGACCTTGAGCTCACTTTTGTAGCCCAGGCTGGTCTCGAACTTGCACCGATCCTCCTGCCTCAGCCTCCCGAGTGCTGGGATTACAAGCGTGCACCACCACACCCAGGTAAGTTTGTTTTTATGAGTGCTGTCTAGTCACAGAGAATGGTGATGCTAAGTTTTACTTTTAAGATGTGTTTGAGGAAGAAAAGCTAGCCCATTTTAAAATATGAAGATTTGATTCTAAATATGTCAGGAAACTTGAAGAAAGGCATACAGATGACATAAAAATGATAGAAAGTAGGGGGAACTGCCCATCTCATGTCCCAAGGGATGAAAATGGGCTAGGAGAAGCAGTATGAATCAAAATGTTGCACTGATAAAGGACTAAGGTGGTGACTTTTGGACTTACTTGTGTGTGTGTCAGAACAGGAAATTATGGGGGGGGGACTCTGGTAATTCCTTTCTTAAGAGATGAGTTGTCTCACATATGTGTGCCCTGGGTGCAGATGTGGAAACCTGATGCCTCTGAATTCTGGAACCAAGATGGCAGCAGCTATGGGGACAAATGCTCCTGTGATAGTTGTTAAGCTTGGTCCCTGAATAGGAGTCATATTGGCACCAAGAAGCTCAAGGAATCTCCAGATATTGCACATTTCAGGACCTGCGGCTGAGCTGATGTTGAGTCTCTGATGACAGTCGTGGAGCCGATGGTCATTGGGAGGGAGGAGGGCTGGGCTGGGCTGACTTCCTGCGCTGAACCCTTGAGCATGTTCAGTGATGGGCTTGGAGGAGAATTTCCAGGGAGACAAGTAGGAGCATGAGACAGGACATGTGCTGCAGAGCAAGGGCCAAGCAAAGCGACACTCAACTGGTGGGCTCCTCATAGGTGAGTCCACAACAGTTTGGCAGTTTCTGCCCAATCAGAAGAGAAGCCATCAAGGACAGTCAGCTTCACTGGCGCTGATGGGACTAAGGAGTGCTGTGAGTGAACCGATGTCACATTCACCTGAACAGAGATTGGGTCAGAATGAGAGGCTCCTCCATAGGCCAGGTGGGGAGGGAAGCACCTGGCTTCCCAGTGGCAGGAGGAGGCTGGGAGAAGCCCTCAAGCAGAACAGCTGGAGGACAAGGAACTCCATAGGCCCTGCTTATGAGGTGTGAGAGACCTTGTCCCAGTCTTTGTGGCAAAGCATCGTACTTCAAAACCGGGCAGCTGCTCGGCTCAGCTGTAGGCTGTGGGGTTTGATTGGTCTGCACTGTCCCGACTCTGAGTCCCATTTTCCCAAGGCTTCTAGAGCTAGGTGGAGGGTATGTGACTTAGCACAGTCAATGGGTATGTCCTAGGAAGCTCTACTGTCCCCACCAAATGGGTGTGTCCTAGGTAAGCCTTACCATCCCCATCAAATGTCCACAAAAGTCTGATCCTGTCACCCAATCCACTGCATGTTTCCTGTCCTGCATGGGGTTCCCAGAAGGGCAGTGGACAGGACAGGATCCTGGGGTGCAGGCTTGGGCATGCGCAGTGGCACAGTCCTGACACCACCTACCCTCACCATAACCACAGTTGGAACATTTCCATCCTTCTACCTGTGTCTTCCCTGCCTCTTCTTCCACTGCTACTGTTCCTTCTATGAGGCCCACCTATCCAAGAGGCCCACTCTGACTGTGTGGTACCAAGTCTCTGTACTATGGATCCAGACATTCTTTGCATACTGGCACTTTATCTTACACTGTCTTCTAGTTGTTTTGCTTTTGAGACTGTATCTCACTATATTGTTCAGGCTGGTCTAAAACTATTGGTCTTGGGGCTGGGGAGATAGCTCAGAAGAATAAGCACTTGCCTGGCTAGCGCAAGAATCTGAGTTCAATCCCCGGGTCCGAGAAAAAAAAGTCTTGGACTCAAGTGATCCTTCCTGCCTCACCTCCTAAGCCCCTGAACTACAGTCAAACACCAGCATGCTGGACCTACGTGTTTTATTAACACTTTCTTGGGAGGAACAGTTCATGCTCTGTGTTTTTAGACTGCTTCACAGTTTCATGGTGCACAGCAAGTATTCACAAAATATTTCTATATAATATATTTAAACATGAGACGGCAACACACAAGATGGGAGAAAGTATTTATAGATCATATATGTGACAAGGGACGTGTGTTCAGAGTACCTAAAAACTCATATAACTCAATAGAAAAAGATATATAACCCAATTTAAAAATAGGCAGGGCTGGGACAGTAGCTTAGAGGCAGCTCAACACTTGCTTAGCATTTGTGAGTTCCTGGGTTAGATCCCTGACACCAGAAAAAACTGGGCAGAGGATTTGAATAAATATTTCAGCAAAGGATATATACAAATGGCCAAAAATGCAGAGAGCCCCTCCTGGTCCTCATCTCGGTTCAAGAAGTCAATACTTGTAATTCCAAAGATATGTTATTGGAATCTCTTCAAGTTAATTCCAATCTACAACTCCCATTGCAACCCACAGTGAAAGTAAAGACACTAAGACATATTTATAATTATTGGGGAGCCAAGGGGCCCTAAGTCCAGCCATAAAGATGGCTTCCTGGAACAATGAAGCTGACCTAGGGCCATACCTGGGTTTTATTCAGTGGAGGAGGAATGGCTTGCGGAGGAATGACTGAGAGTTGTGGGAAGTAGCTGACTAGGTAGGTGGCCTACATGTACCTCTGCCATATGCAGAGAAAGTAATCTGCGTTATGCTGTTGAGATAGTATCTAATGTTTTGAGGTCTGGTGATCAGCGAAAATGGAGACCATTGCTCTTCTTTCAAGGAGAACTGCTCAGGCGGTCCTCCACAAAATAACCTATAAAAAATGCTCAGTATCATTAGTTATGAGGAAAATGCAAATCACAACCACAACATGATAGGGTGGCTATGCTGAAAAATACAACAGTAGGTACTGATGAGCGTGCAGAGATACTGGAGTTCTCATACACTGCTGGTGGGAATGTGAAACAGCTTGACAGCTCTCCGAGGAGCTGGGTGTAGAGTTTGCATGTGAGCCAGCTATTCCACTCCTATGGGTATATCCAAGAGAAATGAAAACTTAGATCCATACAAAAGCATAGTACACAAATATTAATAAAAACATTATACATAAGAGCCAAAGGGTTGGAAAGCCCTAATATTCATTAATTGAAGAATGCATCAGTAAAAGGTATACCTTTACCCAATGGAATATTGCTTATCAATACTAAAAGGCACATGCTACAATATGGGTAAACCTCGAAAACATAGCAAATGAAAAAGCAGGTGCAAATGGCCGCAAAGGCTATGCATATCATATCCATGATATGAAATGTCTAGAATTGTCAAGCTATAGAGACAGAAAAAGGCATACATGGCTGTGGCCGCCTCAGGTAGTTGGGGGTGAGTCAGAGGGAGCAGCTGCCAGCAGGTTTGTTCTAAGTTGATGAAGAATGTCCCAAAATGAGTTGTTGCACTAATCTGTAACCATATTAAAATACTCACTGACTTCTGTACTTGTGTTATCTCTGCTATCTGCGAAAGATCAGTCCCAGGGCCCTGCTGACTCCAAACTCTGTGGATGTGAAATGCCTCATCTGAAGTGGACAGTATTTGCACCTAGTCTACACACATCCTCTTGGATATTCATTTAAAATATTCAAAATCATTTACTTTTACAGGACATACCTAAAGTGATTGCATGCACTGCATATAGTTATGTTTTCTGTATAGTCTGCAATTCTAGACATTTCATACCATACTGTACTATGGGAAATAATGACAAGAAAAACTCTTCATGGTCAATGCAGATACAAAATTTGATTTGAGTATTTTACTTCTACACTTCGTTGAATCTGCTGTTGCAAGAGCCTGGATACAGAAAGTTGATGTATTTTAAAAGGATGAATGGTATCATATGTGACTTGTACCTTAATAAGGCTCTTAAAGTATTATGAGCAAATAAGATCTAACTAAAGAAGTAAAAGATCTATTCAATGAAAATTACAGTACTCTGAAAAAAGAGATTGTAGAGGATTTCAGAAAATGGGAAGATATTCCCTGCTCCTGGATAGGAAGAACCAACATTGTGAAGATGGCCATACTCCCAAAATTGTTATACAGATTAGTACAATCCCTATCACAATACCACCAACATACCTCACAGACCTAGAGAAATCATTCCTAAAATTTATTTGGAACCAGAAAAGACCTAGAATAGCAAATTCAATCCTGAGCAAGAAAGGCAAAGCGGGAGGCATTACAATCCCTAATTTGAAATTATATTACAAAGCTACTGTGATAAAATCAGCATGGTATTGGCAAAAAATAGGCCTGAGGATCAGTGGAATAGATTAGGAGATGCAGAAGCAAGTACAAACACACTGAACCATCTTATCTTTGACAAACATTTCTTTATTAAACATTCTTTTGAAACATTTATAGCACTCGCATAAGATGTCACGTTCTGAGCAGCGAGCCAAACATGCTGGGTTGGGGCCAGACCTGAGTGGAGGGAGAGGCAGTGTGCCAGCCCCAGCCCCCAGGCCTGCTGCCTGCTCTCAGCACCATAGAGCCCCAGCCATGGAGCAGGACAACAGCCCCTGCAAGATCCAGTTCACCACGCCACTGCTGGAGCCGCACTTTGACCCTGAGGCTGCCGAGAAGATTCGGAGACACCGTCCTACGCCTGCCACCCTTGTGCTTACCAGTGACCAGTCATCTCCAGAAGCGGGTGAAGACCGGATTCCCAACCCACTTCTCAAGTCCACTCTGGCCATGTCTCCGTGGAAAAGGAAGATGGTGACAAGGACCATACCCACATGAAAGAGCTCCAGATGATGGTTGAGCATCACCTGGGGCAACAGAAGCAAGGAGAGAAGCCTGAGGGAGCTGCTGAGAGCACAGGGACCCAGAAGTCCTGCGCACGTGGGATCCCAGACACAGGAGCGGAATCAAGGCCTGGCACCCAGGGGACAGCACAGCAATCTGCAGGATCTACCCCTAAAACTCAGGAGAGGAGCAGTGAGGAGCCCAGCACAGTAGAACCCTCAACCCATATGCCCCCCTGGATTCCCAGGGAGCCATCTTGGCCTGAGAGGAGGCGACACTGGATCTGTTTCTTACTTTTTCACTTTTGGGGACTATCTGTTTTTTAAAAAGTGATCAATTTGGTATTAGGTTTTAAAAAAAAGATGTCATGTTGTAAGAAAAGCATAATTTATTTAGATACAATTTTTATCACTGGTCATTTAAGTTGTTTTACTCCAGTCAATATAGAGAATATCTTTCAATGTAAATGCCGTGTGCATCAGTTATTACTTTCTTAGGATAGGGACCTAAAAGATTTAAGGTGAGTGTTATAAATTGCTACAGTATCCAGGAAATAATCTACCAATAAGATGGTCTAACTCATCATCACTTCTTAAATATGAAATATTATTAGATAAATACAAACATATTTACTAGACCAGTATGTATGTAAGGGGTGGTGGGGGGAGATAATTGTTTAAATTATTTTAACTCAATAATAAGATTGAAATTTTTAAGCATATACAGATGAAACTTTTCTTTGTGAATTGCTTGTTTCAGCCATTTTTTTGTTGATATAGAGGGAAATTTTATATATTTAGATAATAAAATTTTATGCAAATATTTTTTCAATTTGTCCATTTGCCTTTTAATTTTGTTTTGGTGTTTCTTCTTTTAAAATGTAGAGGCTCAGGCTACAGAGATAGCTCAGTGATCAAAGCTCCTACCTCACAAATGCAAGGACCCAAGTTGATCCCAGTACTATAGACTGTGCTGGCCCCATCCTCGATGTACCATCTTGGCCATCGAGACTGGACGTGGGGGTGTGTGCCTATAATCCCAGTGCTGGGGAGGCTGAAACAGGTGGATCACTATGAGTATGAGCTTCGCAGTGAGAGCCTGTACTACATACATTAAAAAAAAGAAGAAAGAAAGAAGAAAAAAAGAACACAAAACAGAGGTTCTTAATTTTCCATAGTCCAGCCCTTCCGGGCTGCCCAGCTGGGGTCCATATGGAGCTGTTCTTGATTCCCTTCATAACTTAAAGGGAAACTTCACAATGTCCGGAGCTCTTGATGTCCTGCAAATGAAGGAGGAGGATATCCTCAAGTTCCTTGATGCAGGAGCCCACTTAGGTGACACCAACCTGGATTTCCAGATGGAGCAGTATATCTACAAAAGGAACAGTGATGGAATCTACATCATAAATCTGAAGCAGACTTGGGAGAAGCTCCTTCTGGCAGCTCGAGCCATAGGGGCCGTTGAAAAACCTGCTGATGTTAGCGTCATCTCCTCTAGGAACACGGGCCAGTGGGCTGTGCTGAAGTTTGCTGCTGCCACTGGAGCTACTCCTATTGCTGGCTGCTTCACTCCTGGAACCTTCACTAACTAGATCCAGGCAGCCTTCAGAGAGCCACGTCTTCTGGTGGTTATTGATCCCAGGGCTGACCACCAGCCCCTCACGGAGGCATCTTATGTCAATCTTCCAACCATTGCTCTGTGCAACACAGGTTCTCCTTTGCACTATGTGGACAATGCCATCCCATGCAACAATAAGGGAGCTCTGATGTGGTGGATGCTGGCCCGGGAAGTGCTGCGCATGCGTGGCACCATTTCCCGTGAACACCCATGGGAAGTCATGCCTGATTTCTGTTTCTACCAGGATCATGAAGAGATTGAAAAGGAAGAGCAGGCTGCTGCTGAAAAGGCTGTGACCAAGGAGGAATTTCAGAGTGAATGGACTGCACCAGCTCCGGAGTTCACTGCTGCTCAGCCTGAGGTCGCAGACTGGTCTGAAGGCGTGCAGGTGCCCTCTGTGCCCATTCAGCAGTTCCCTACTGAAGACTGGAGTACTCAGCCAGCCACAGAAGATTGGTCTGCAGCCCGCACCGCACAGGCCACTGAGTGGGTAGGAACCACCACCGAGTGGCCTTGAGCTGTTCTGCCGACAACTAAGCAAAGTGGGAATGAGGCTGATGAAAAATAAAACAATTTCTTAAAAAAAAAAAATTCTGTAGTCCAATCTATTGGTTTTGCTATGTGATTTTTTTTTAAATGTTTCTTTTTTAATTATTTTATTTTCTTGTTTTAGAACTTTTGTTTGTTTGTTTATTTATTTATTTTTGTGGTCGGCTTAGCCTGCCCTGAGAGCAGGGCTGGTGTAGCATGTGGTGCTGGGGATCGAACTGTTGTCCCTGCAGCCGCCCAAGCTTTCTTAAGCAGGTGCTTTAGACCACTGAGCCATCCTGCTAGGCCCCTGTGATTTCTTTTACCTTTAAGAAGTCCTCCTGATTGCTACATTTTCTCCTAGGTGTATGATTTTGTGCTTATAGCTAATTTTTTATTCATTTGGAATATGCGTTGGTTTATGATGTTAAATTGATGTCTTACTCCTTTCCCCAGTTATTACCGAATTCTCCCAATTTCTTCTATTGACTTCTTATTTCATTTGTTCTATTGACCTATATTAATATCTATTATAATTTATTCCACTGTGATTTTGACCTTCTTATCTGGGAATTTTTTCAAATAAATCTCCTAGTTGGAAGGCTTTACTAATCTAATACTCTATTGGTATTAACTATCATATTCTTTATGGCGTTACAGATTTTGATAAATATGGCCTTTATATATTTTAATAAATGGTTGGCAAATTCATCCATATTCTATTCTTTTACCATATATGCTTGGTTATCCCATTCTTTTAATCTTAGTGAGATTTAGAACTTTTCAGCCTCTCTTGAGCTCTCTGCCTTACCTACCGACTCTCCAAAGCATCTTTTTGTGATGTTAAGAAGCATATTTCACAGATGAGCTAGGTTAGCATGCAAAGATTCAGTGTTCTTGTCACATTTAGGATAGAGGGTTTCTTTGGTGACTGTTTCAGTTATTTTTATTTCTGGGACAAATACCAAACACCCCTAATTAAGGAAGGAAAAGTTTATTTAGCTCACAGTTAGGGGAAGTTTCAGCCCATACTTGGCTGGCTCCAGGGCAGGTGGCAATGGCTGAGGGCAGCTGCTCATGGTAGAGGAATGCAGGGAAGAGCAAAGGCAGGAGCAGCAGCTGTTGCAGCTAACTAGCTTCTCTCCCCTCCACGGATTGTACTCAGCCCATCTCCCCCAGGGTGGGTGTAGCCCTCACATCCATAATCCCAGCACTGGATCATGAATTAATCACAAACTCTGGAAGCCATTCCATGACTGCATAAGCCTTTGTGGGGGACACCTAGACACAGACGGTAGCAGTGACTTAGTAGCCGATGCATTTCTTCTCTGATGATTGACTTGCTCATAGGAATGAGTGTTCACAGCCATGTTATAATACAGGACTCTGGCCTCCCTAAACATCAAATGAGGGTAAGTATGCATACCTGACCCAGACCGGTGCACGAAAAATACCTCTTCTGGGAATTTACATTTAGAACCCTGGAGCACTGTGGTAGGAATGAGCCTCCCCATGCTGTGGTTCTGGGTAGGTATGTTTGCCGGGGATAGGAGAGGGTAAAAAGGAGAAAGTGAAGAAGGGAGGGAGGGAGAGAGAGAGAGAGAGAGAGAGAGAGAGAGAGAGAGAGAGAGACAGAGACAGAGACAGAGAGACACAGAGCTGGTCTCTGGGAAGTGGGAAGAATGGCGCAGCCTCAGCGGGAAGCACCCCTCATAAAGATGCACTATGAGAATCAGTTTTCTATCACTGCCACAAAGTGCCTGAGAGAATTATAAAGTGAAGAGGGCGATTTGGAGTCTCAGTGTTGGATGATCCATTCCCTAATTAACTGGCCTCACCCTCTTAGACCCCAGCACATTAAGCACATTACAATGACAGTGATAATGGAGTGACACGACTTACACCATCAGCCAGGCAACACAGGAAGAGTAAAGGGGGCCTGAATCCCACTCTATCTCCTGCATGCCCCGATAGCCTGGAGACCCCTGACTCAGCACCACCCTGTCGAGGTTCTACTACCTCCCAGGTGTGCAACTCTGGGGCCTCAGCCTCTGACACACAAACTTTGAGGAGACATGTCAGCACCATGCTGTGTGATGTTCAGCTTCTGTTACCATTGCTCCTCTAGCTCCATGAGATAGTGCTCCTTTCTTCTCATCAAATCCCCTTCCTTGCCAAAACTAGTGAGATTCTTGAGCCGTGGTTAAGAAATTGCAGATCTCAGAGCAGCCCGCTCATCATATGGGATGAAGATAGGAGGGTGGACTTGTCACAGATGTCAGGCCCCATGGTGAGCACGCTGGCCTGGGTCAGTGCGTCTCACTGTGACTCTTGCAAAATGCTTCCTTTTATGCCTCTGGACCAGGAAGCTTAAAAAGGTTCCCACTGCATCCTGGGCCACACAGTTGCAAAACTCTCAGCATTCTATTCAGGAAGATAGTGGAACACCTCTATTCCTCCTTGGCCAAAGATGCCTCTCTATCTCCCTGGAAATCTTCCAAGTCCTCACAGAGTTTAGAACTACTGACATTCTCCAGGGGTTTGTGAGCAGCTAGAGAGAGACACATTGCTCTCCAGAGACCAGAATGGCCGTTGAATAACACAACCTGACATAACAAAGTGATCTGGCCTTGTAGTGCAGACTCCAGCTAGGGACCAAGGGAATGCCAAGGACTAGCACTTCTTGGTATTTTGAAAGTCCTTCTAAGATGAAGATGTGCTCTATCCTGAAAAGAAAACCAAGGAGTGAATACACACATACATGTTAATAGTTGTGGACAGTATTGGAAAGGAAGTTCATGAATTCCCTGAAGTCCAGATACATGGTCTCAAAGTTAGGCAGTCCCTGGACAGGAAAAACTGTATTTAATCCATCATACAATAAAGTCCACAATTTCATTTTGAAGGCAAAATCTGCCTGGACTGAGAGTTGGGGGCAAAACTATTGTTAAAGAGATCTTGTTAACAAAACTCAGCCAGCCTGGAGGGAATTCTAGGAGGAGAACATGAGGTCCTGATCTTGGCCTTGTTTAATGTAACATAATTTTTGAATCAGTGATTTAATACTTTGGCAGTCTTACCCAAGCTGAAATTGACTTAAAATTTATGGGGATAGCTGATATTAGGTATTATGAGGTCAAAAATAACTCAGCCAACTGGATGAGGAGAAGTTAAAACCAGGTAAAAACATGGCAAAGAGTAAATACAACAGAATATATTCAGGTTATAAGTCAGCTGGCCAAGTTCAGAAAGAAGGAACTTACTTCTCTGAAAAAAGGTGGTGGAAGCAGTGTGAACTTTTATTTTGTCAACTAAGTTCTTAAAAGGTGTGAGGATGGGTCAGTGGCTGGCACCTGTGTGGGTTTCCTACAGGGTACAAAGTTCTTGTACCCTAAGCAGCCATCAGAAGGATTGGCTTCCAGCCTAATACTGGCCTGATAGTGGGATCTGGAAAGTGAAATTATGTCAGACAAAGAGAAACTGGAGATGCAGGGAGCATGTGCCCTACGGATCTGAAGGCAGTTTGAAAGAACCCAGGCTTTACCTCGGATAGCAGATGCTTTGCCTGAGGATGAGTGTGGCGTCTGATGGCGTCCTTTGAACAGCTGGTAAGTTTCACACAGAAAATGACCAGATCTATGGGTGGCCTTCTCACAGTGGTGGCTACTCACAAGCAGCCTAGGCTGTGTTGGAGAAACAACCTCCTGATCACTGAGACCACTGCCCTGCATGAGGGTGAACTTGACCTGGGAGAGCACCTCTGGCTGGGTTGTTAGTAGTGTCCAGATCACTACGTGGGGGTAAGAAAATGTGAGAGGCTGCTTCTGGGCCAGCAAGTCTCAGGAGGATATCTGTGGATGCTGGAGTGGAGTGTGATGGTGCTCATGGTGTGGGTTAGCTAGCCTAAGAGCTGCTATGCTCAGAGGCCATGACCAACAGACAGAATCATCGAGCCTGGACCTGTGATGCTAAGGCCAGGACTGCCTTCATGTGCGGTTGATGAGAGCTAGCTTCTAGCAGTTTCTAAGCCAGAGCCTAATACAAGACTGGTGGTACATTCAGGACGTGGCTCAGGGTTGTGATCCCAGAGGAATGGGAGTGTAGGATTTGGGAGAAGGGAATGGGGAGGGGTGGGGCCAAACAATCTGAAGGGAAGCAATTGGGGCAATAGTACATTGGATGGTTGAGTCTTCAGAAGCTATAAGTACTGCCCAGAGCCATGTGTCTGCGACTGAGGTGGGAACATTCTTACTTGCTTTCTGCTCTGTGGATTGAGTCTAGCAACTAGCGTTCTTGGGCTATACTTGCTTACAGCTGGGTGGAAGCTGCTCGAGAGCAGGCCCTGGCACAGGCAGCAGCAGAGTGCAATCTGTGCTGCCAAAGACACATGTGAGGGAACATCTGAAGGGGGTGCCACTTCAGGCAAAGTTGGAGGGGAGGGAGGCAGGAAGACCCAGGATAGCACAGCACCAGCCATTCTGTGCTTCTGATCTGCATTCATTCAGTAAGCATTTATTGAGCACCACTGTATGCCTCACATCAGGCACCCAGATACAGCCTGCTTGATGTCTTCTTTCATTTGCATGGCAGGCTATTTAAAGAAGACACAATATTTCAGACATATAGCCATTTCCCAGATAGATGGATTTATTAGTTGATTTAAAAATTTACTAAACAAAACCTTCACAGTTTCTTCTTGAAAGTCATTCTTCGTTGTAGGAGAAATCAAAAGTTTACTTCCAGTCCTCTGGGGCATTCTAACCTGCAGTGTATGCAGTACACATCCCAATGATAAAGTCCTTAATAACTACAGGATGAGTTGGCAGAATGATTTAGATCTAAAGTCCAGAGCAAGGCAATTACATCTGGCTCCCAGCTTAAAAAAATTGAAATAATCTTTATCTGAATTTTTAAAGGTATGTTAAAATTATAACATCAAATGTCAAACACGGCAATGACTTATCCTACCCATGTGAGAGGTGGCACTGGGGAAGCACACCCTCAATATGCATGCAGCCACCACCTAAAGGTTAAAAACATCTGCTGCGATCCAGAGCGCTAATTGTACTTTTATCGATCTCGATGGGAATCTGAATAGCATCAGGGAAATGAAATTCTGGAGGCTAGCTTTCTGCCATAGACCTCCCTCATCTTCTCTGGACAAATGAGACATTTGGAGAAGAAATTTGTCTCTTGGGAACCGCTGTCCTGCTAAATTATTTTCTGTTTCTCATTAATTCTTGTCTTCCTCCTGCCCATGCCACCCAGCCCTTCGGTGCCCTCCCTGCCCGTCCAAGTCACATCAGCTGTCAGAATCACCTGCTCTTGGCGGCTGCTCCTTGCTGTCCTGCTGCGCTCCTTTCCCTCTCACCCCAGCGCCCCTGGGACCAGCAATCAGGGCTTAATTATGTCCTTCTGGAGTTCCTCACTAATTGTTTCATCCAGACTCTTGCAGCCCCATCCGTGGCAGACGCTACTTTTAGGCATAAAAGACATCCTTTAATTAATTATAAGAAAATACAAGTGGTTTTGAACTTGCCGAAGAAATAAGATAAATTCAAAACCTGAGCCAAGGGGAAAAATCTAGAGTTCTCTCTCTGAGGGTGGTTAGGTATTGTGTAGAGATCAATTTAGGGCTAGGGTGAAGGAGAACAGGGAGAGAAAAGCCACTGAGAGCAGTGACCACTTCCATAGCCACCAGAGAGCTCCCAGGCCCGGTGCTGAGCCAGAGCAGCTGGCTGCAAAGTGACCTCTGCGCACGCTTCCATCTGTGTGGGGTTCAGAGGTGCTGGAAATTCTAGAGGTCAGGGTAGGAGTTATCTTCCAGCAGGCGAGGGTCAGGGACCCAAAGCTCGATGCGGGTGATGCAGGTGTGGGCAGAGCCTGGCAGCATGCTTCAAGCTTGCCCACTTTACCGTGTGCCTATGATCCCTCCATAAAAGTTGGTCCTGGAAATATGGCGGACAGAAGCTGAGCGTCTCCTTCCCATGCCCTGTGTGTGCAGCTCTGTCCTGGCTTCCTCCTGTGGGTCCTTCTTCTCTCCTCATGCGTGTCTTTGAGGCAGGCATCTGCAGCTCCGTTTGCCAGGTGGGGAAACAAAGGCTGAGAGAGGCTAGGAAGCACCTCCAAGAGTCCTGGAGTTATAAACTCCTACCTCGCTGAAGCCAGAAAAAAGTGACCAAGTGTCCCAAGGGTAAAATTCATCCTAAAGTGGACAAATATTGATTGGTCACCTCTGTTGTCAGTACTCCTTCCTCCAGTCACATTGCTTTCCCGGAGAGGTGAAGCAGCACAGCCTTGGGCCTGGGGAATGTACAGAGAACACTGGGGGATCTCTCAGGGGTTAGAGGTCACAGAGTGCGGAGCTGTGGGCAAGCAGGGGAAACAGTGAGGAGGGGAGAAACCGCCCCTGGGAAGAAGGCTGGCTGTGGGAGCTCTACCCTGGGACGCTAAGCTTGTTACATCTCCAGGAGGCTTCCCTGGAGGTTCACACACCAGGGTCTCTTCCTGATGACCTCCTGGGGCAAGGTCTGGAGGAACATCTATCCCTCCCTCCCTCCCTCCCTCCCTCCCTCCC